>JAVQJG010132310.1:0-11019 GCA_036024015.1 Craterocephalus amniculus | reverse complement strand
CTGGCGAACTGTCCAGGGTGTACCCCGCCTCTCGCCCCTTGACAGCTGGGATAGGCTCCAGCACACCCGCGACCCACTTGGATTAAGCGGTTCAGAAAATGGTTGGTTGGTTGGTTGTTGTTGAAATGACTATGATTACATTAGAAGAAATTAGAACCACCTGCAGACTCATAAAACGTATCACAGGGCGAATATGAAACCAAGGATGATTGCTGAGATCAAGAGATGCTACTTTTAAATTTGATGATGCAGATCCTAAGAACAGCAAGCAGTCAAACTAGCCAAACGGGCAAACAAACATGGTATTTATGAAGAGGGAGTATGCTCATCCGTATTCTGTAGGCCTTGCCGAGCAATGTTACTGCCTAATTTCCCTCTTGGGATCAATAAGGTATCTATCTATCTATATATCTATCTATCTATCTATCTATCTATCTATCTATCTATCTATTCAATAAAAATGTATGATTTTTTTGAACGATATGCTAATTTGATTGACTGGAAAACTATAGGCTTCAACACAGACGATCGTGTAATAGTTCACAAGACTGTACAAACTATTTAAAAAAGAGAAAGAAAAAAGAAATCAACCCTCAAATAACAGATCTCACGGCTTGAACGATAATGAAGAGTAAAACTACAAGTGCAACCAGTAAAAGTTTTGAAACAGAGGGAAAACAGAAAGCAAATGTTAAACTTACTTCAGTGTTTCTCTTCTGCTGTTCACCTGTTAACAGCCAGCGCTTCAGTGCCGAGTGAGCTCCAAGGTAAAGTCACATCAAACATTGAGCTTTGTTTGATAAAAAACAAGAACGTGAATTCCCAGCTTGATACAGTGTGACGGTGAGACTAAGTTGCTCCTTCTTTTACACACGGTTCCTTAACACTTAATTATCACTAGGTAAGGCAGCATGGACTGCCGGTGTGTCGATGATTGACAGCGGGGTAAATTGAAATTGATATGTAGGGGATGGATGATTCTCCTCACCAGGGTCTAAATCTATGATAAGAATAATTTTAGAGAATATTATTGCCAGCAACGTACATATTGTACTTATTTCTGTTCTGTAGGAAACTGACTAATTTGATGCAGCGGTAAATTGCGGAGCTGTGCGCCTGTGTTGCTCAGTGCTCCCCTATGTCTGTGGTTCTTTTGGTTTCGCCCAAACTTGGTTCAGATTTGAGTTCGTTTGCTCTGCTATCAGGGATCGCTCTTTTGGAGGAGAAGGACCGTCAGTCCCCTCTCTGCTTTTGCTGTCAATGGCTTTCGGGACTTATTTTATGTGAATGTGTGGGCTTCATAAGTGACCAATAATGGATATTCTATGGATATTATGGACCATACCGGTCGTAATAGCTGTTGAAGGTAAGCTAATGTTCCCATCCAATCGTTAAAAGACCATCCTCATCCTGGCAGGAGTTTAAGACAAAGCGCGTCTATGGACGGTTTTGTAATTTAATAAAAAAAATCCTTCCTCTGTTCAGTGAGTGTATTTTGATATTTCCTGACGTGGCGTCTATAGTGCTAGAATGGTACGCAGAGTTCGCTGTGATTGGGCTTGATAGTGAGAAACAATAACATATGCTGTAGCATCTCGCATTTGGCTCAGTGGACGCTGTTAACCGTTAATAGCTTCAATTACGGAATTAAGCTGCTGGCTTTTGTGGTGCAAGTCTAGCCACGGTAGGTAGGAAAACGTGGACGATGACAAGCGCATATCTCTCTGTGGAGGTGTGTCGCTCTCAGTTGTCAAACAGTTTGCGATATAAGCGAAGAAAAAAAATGAGGACGTCTTATTGAACCTTGTTGTTTTATTTCTTGTGATAAAATACGCGAATGTACAAGCAGAACATCCCCCAGTTTAACTCACATAAGGCTCTTTCAAGTATGCGAGCAGGCAATTGTACGCGGAGCTTTGCAAAGCAGCAAAAAGGCATCAGTCGGCGTGGCCCAACGCACAATGAAACAGGTTGAATTGCCAAAACAGTCGTTTGCTCATATTTGTTTGCAGGAGTAAGTGCTCCAAAGAAAGTGCAGCTGGGGTCTTAATACACACCTATTCTTATATGAAAGTATATAAGTAAATTAAACAAATAGATTCATAACTGTGCGATTTTTCCCAGTAAAAATATTTATTGAGCCAAATAACCATTAATTGGAAGGTTTAAAGCCAAAAAACTACTTTGAATATTTAAATAATGAGGAAGTTTTGAGTAACTGGACTCAGTTTGCCCCTTGACATGTTAGGAGATTCCACACTAAAGAGTGGAAAGTGTCAACCTTGTCATTTATTCGGTCTATTTTGAGGATGTGTCCAGAAACAAATGTGTCTTCTTCCTTTGGTCAGTTTAACTAAACCTCATAATAACAGGTGGGGTTAGGAAACTATATAAAACTGAACCAAATGTAAGTGTGGGATAAAGCAACAAAAAAAGGCAACAAAAAGAAAACAGGAAGAAGAAAAATCACTGTTGTTCACAGTCTTAACACTTTTTTTGCATGCAGTAAACCCCAGTTTTGTATAGACAGGATAGGGGACCTAGCTTGAACAATTATTATTATTATTATTATTATTATTTATTTATTTGGGAAGAGTGGTTCAGTTTATGTTTTCAGTTCAGTGACTAGTTCAGTGATACTATACTAAAGACAATATTCCTGCTGGCAGACAATACCTTGTAAATGGACAGTTATGTTGTCTTTGAAGGTTTTAAAAAAATCTAATTTTTTTGCCAACTACTAG
This sequence comes from Craterocephalus amniculus, assembly GCA_036024015.1. Classification (NCBI taxonomy): domain Eukaryota; kingdom Metazoa; phylum Chordata; class Actinopteri; order Atheriniformes; family Atherinidae; genus Craterocephalus; species Craterocephalus amniculus. The sequence goes on along the minus strand of JAVQJG010132310.1, from coordinate 8,275 downwards.
CACAATATAACTTGGCGAAATCTATAACTTCTCTTTTATTTCTAAATACACAAATTATAATATGATGTTTGCATCAATTTACAAACTCTAAGTTTGTTTTTATTTAAATAGTTTAAATTTAATATATTCCAACCTTATATGTTGGAAGTTTTAAAGTTTAGTTGTGATTTGAAATTAATATAGATGGAAAATAAACTGAGGGAAATCTGAACTCGAAAATATTATGTTACTATGTAACTAACCCCTTAAAGTGTGAATAATATTAATAACAATTTGTTTTCATTTAATAAGCGATATTATGATTACTTGAGTGCCATAACGGTTGTTATTTATTTTTTATCCTAATTTTTGCCTGCTGTTCTGTCCAAGTGCAAGAGAAGCACAGGATATGAAAACTGCCAAAAACAACAACAATTTCATGCTGTGTTCCACTTTCTTTTGTTTTCTTTGTCTCTTTAAAATACAAACAAGGCCTTTTCAACTGTTGGTCCTGCTTGTAAAATATAGCCTCCATGGCAGGCTTTGATCCTACATCGCCTCAAACAGCGACCTGCACTTTCCTCAAATAGTCATTTCAGTGTATTAAATGCAAGTCTATTGTAAGAATAATGCTGTCTATACTTAGTGTTAGCGTACACACATCATGCATATTCCTAGTACTTTTTGGGCTGTTTATGCTTAATTTTAGGATTCGGAACCCAGCTAATCCTGTCGCCGACTGAAAACCGTCCCCTCGTCTCATTTCTACCCTGTGACTCACCCCATTCGAGTGTCCAATTAAGTTGCAAGGATTGCGTACGTAGGAAAAAAAAAGAAAAAAGAGTTGAGAAAGAGGTCACTGCAGCTCTAATCTGAAAAAAAAAAAAACCGATCCCAGCATGCAAGAGAAAAGAGCCCTCCAGTGGATCATTTTGACACATTAAGTGAAGGGAGATGACATTTATTCCGTTGTTACGTGGTCGAGAACAACATCTATAAACACTTATATCATTTTATTTTTACTTAATCGTTATGCACTGAATACTTCATAACCGTACCATTACACGTTAGCAAAATGCTATGTTACCCTTAGAAAAGTTAGCTTAAAATAATATCCTTTTCAGATTATATGGAGTACACCAGTATAGTAGTGTCATAGTAATGGTGTTTCTTAGAGACTTAATTTTTTGGGAGCAAACATGAAAGGCCGTCTTGTTAAACAAATAATCAATGAATCAGGCGGGGGCCATGCCAAAGAAGATTAGGGGATTAAAACTGTGGCAGAACTTAACAAAATCCTTGATGCGTGCCAAGTGTCCATTTCACAAATAGTTTGTTAACAGTGTGAACTATGTTCAATCTACAATACTGTTAAATGGCACCAGAGCAATGGTGTTTAAATTTAGTCCGTGGCTGTTTTCCGATTAATCGTGTTTCTAGTCAGACTACGACTGTTATACTACTCCATTTCGTAAATGAATCTCATTCATTAGTGGCATTCAACCATATTTTAAAAAGCATTTACGCTAGACTGGGAAACATCTTTAAATTGTTGATTAGTGTTAATGTAAGCTGATGCCGTGACTTATTGGTTTAGTTAACAGTAACAGACAGACTCTTTTTGTAAATTAATGGATGTTATGCTGCCAAGGAAATTAGCCTAGCGCTGTCAAACATGTCTATGAAAACACAGTGGATTTTTCCTTTCATTAAGCTAACCCATTCATTGTCATCAGTGCTAAGTTGACAGCCCGACTAACAACGGCAGGGCTCATATAATTCCGTTGAGTGGAAATTCTCGGTTTCATCCATGGCCATAAAATTGTTGTAGCCTATATTGTTACAAGGAGATGAGATTTACTAGACGGATCTTTTGGCTTTTCCGCTCTTGCCCCCCTTTTTCTTTGTGATGTTTGAGTTTCTACTGTCCAAACATTTTCTGGGAGGATTGGTGTTGCTACGATGCAACAACAATCTCCTCTAGACTTGTATGCGAGTCGTCATTGGGGTCAGTAGGATGATAGATCACTTTGATACAACCTCTTTTTTCTCTCTTCCTTTGAAGGAAACATAATGGGACAGAAACCACAGTAGAGGATGGTGAAGTGGGGTAGAATGAGATCACAGCATGGCGTCTTTAAAAAATGTCTCACAGATTTGATTGCATTTCAGTATGCACTGCATTCCTTCAGCTCTGTATTCAGAACCGGAGCCCAGGAAAAGTTGTTTTCTCACATTATAGTAAATTACATAAGTATTATAACTGTAAATTACATTTGACTTGTGATTACAGATGCAATATTGTTTTCTAACACAACTTATGATAGCAGGACAGTTTAACACACTGTATGATTATGTCCTGCCACGTTTAGTAAAGATGCTTTCATATGTAAATGCAGTAGCTGTTTCTGACCGGAACTGCTTTGGAAAAAATACATGCATGGATGTGACGTGAAAGGTGAAAAAAAAAAAGGGGGGGGGCAGACAGAGGCAGGTTTTGAAATAGGATTAGAAAAAGGTAAAATGAGCGACCGCATACAATCCAGTGTTTTTTCAGTCCACCCAACGAGCAGATGCAGAGAGCTGGCCTGCACGCCAACCGCCACAGTAGGCTTTCACAAAGAATCTGTCTCTATTCAAGCCTTAATCCATGCTGCCGAGGGCCCAGGCATTGTCACTTTGCATGCAAAATTTCAATTAGTGCTGGTACCAGTTGTTTCACTTCAAGGGGGTGTCACATTTCTAAGACATCTATGGCTACCTCTAGGGTGAGATTAAGGCATAAGTATCCCTGATTAGCTAAAGAAAATTTTTTACTCCTTGCATTGCAGCACTGGGACTGAGCAGGCTTGCCGTATTATGCACACTGTGCGCATTGTTACTAAACTTTGGTTACATTAATGATTAATTCTTTACTGAAATACATATTCAAATTTTATCATTTAAAAGTTACGTTGGCAAAAAATTAAAATGAAGGCAGATGGGTCTTGTAACTCAACAAAATCTGGTTTGAGCTGGCTCTACAAGGAAAATAGTTGCATAAGTCTGTCTGTTCAAGGTATTTAACTTTAAAGTGCTCATGAGACGATTGATTTCTTGTAATTTGGCAGTACAAGAATACAATATGACAAGATCGGTATTTTTATACAATTATAAGTGAAACAGTCTTGATTTCAGGTGATATCCAACTTCTAACAGAGCACCACACCAGCATCTGCAAAAACTCATTGCCCTGTTGTGACATCAGTGGGTGAAGCATGATGGAAGCAGTCGAAATGCACAATGGCCCTCATGCAAAAAGCACTCGTACGAACAGATTCATTCTTAAATGGCTTGTACGAGCGATTTAGGAGAAAATACAGCATTCACCAATTTTCTCGTATTTCGAATCTTTCGTCAGGTACGAACGGATTTTACGAGGGCTCCAGACTTGACATAGTGATACCTAGTCTTGCGCAATTACTCTGCTGTTATCCAAATCTATGTTTTTCACTAGAGGATTGCATTTGTCATAATAAAGTCGCACTTGTCCATTTAAAAATTCTATATTGAATACATCATCATATATCTTGTAGCTCTGCAGCTCGAATTATAAATTATGTTATCCACAAATTTTCGGCCTGATTTTGTTTTTTTCAAAGTACAGGTCAATTGATGCTTTTGAATAACATTTCAAATATGTCCGAACACTGAATGTCCGAATATCTGTTGACTATCAAACCTAAAACTAATTTTACCTCGGTCTGACTGAGCTGAAAATTACTGATTTCACTTTGTTTGTTTTGTTCGATCTCCGAACTGGTGAAATTCCTCTTATTTGACGTTGATGCCATTTTTGTGAATTAACACGTTTTGACAAGCGTGTGAGGTCAGGCCTTATAGTTATAGGGGCGTTAATTATGCAAATGAACAATTTCTACTGAACGCGCGCTCACATACGTACAAGTGAAATGCATCAAGTTTACGAGGGACATTTACGCAATAATCTGACGTTAAGAGCGTTTCTTGAATCTGACGTGGCACACTCGTAGGAGCTCATCATAGGAGAAATAAGAAAAAGTTAGGACAAGAATACGAAAATGTTGTTGCATGAGGGCCAATGACTCCAGCGCATCTAGTCCAGAACTGGTTAGCATGGTGGAATAGTTCAGATGGTCATGCAGTTATCATCAAGACTAATGTCTTGTTGATCTGCGTTCTCAATCACATCAGCCTTCTCCACCTCGCTCTGTCTTTTACAAATAACCTGCACAAGTTTTAATGGAAGATTTAATGTAGTGGTCAAAATAACTGTTAGTGGCTGTTTTAGTGTAAAGACAAAGATACTAATATACGTTTTTCAGCTGCCAGTGTGGTCTGTGTGTTAGCATGAAAACAGGGGAGAAGAGTGTTTGCTGTCGGGAGCAGGACAAGGTCAGCAGAAAATTACAGACATGCTAACTGTATCGCTGGCAATTGCAACTTATCTGCGGTGTTTCTGAATGAATCAACTCAACCTGGTTGCTTTCTTTGGTTGTTACAACATAATTCAGGCACACATTTAACTGCAATATAGTTCGTCGGGACTGACTCTTTGGTTTATAAAACGTGGCAAAAAATGTCAGAGTCTGTCAGCAGCACTTTAAGGTTAAGGCCAACACTTGATAGACTGACAGTTTCTGGGATTTCAGCTGTTCAATGCCGAACGCGCTAGGTGACTTTCATGAGCCAACTCTCCATTCTCTCCTGCTGTTGAGAGTTTCAGACGTGTGCTGTGCTATAGTGGTATTTTAGTTTGTGGAACATTTGACAAAGGAGCTGAATATGGAGAAATGTAATAGTTGAGTCAAGCAGGGTTGAAGTGGTGTTTATACAGCTTCAGGTTGCCACATATTTGGACCTGAGAAGAATTTTGAAATCAATGTGCTTACCATCTTGCTATTTCAAGGGTACTGAGCTTTCTTTTTGGGAATCTGGTAAGTGGCACGCATATGGAACTACACAGGATAAAACAACATGTTGATATCCAATTAATGTTTACGATACGAACATAATTTAGCCTACTTAACGTCAGTATTGGTAGCTGACTCTAACTTGACAGAACTGCTACACATGGCAGCTTAGTACTTCAGACAGAGAAGTATAGGTGTGCTTGAAGTTCCCTACAGAAAAGAAAGACCTGCAATAAATCTTTCACTTGCTCTATATCAAAATTCTTCATATTCTTTGGGTCCACTGCAGTTAAGGGTACTTTTTTATCTCTTCAAACGAAGAACAGGTGTCACTTTGGTTTATAATCAGGCCTGTTTAGTTTGCAGGGTCCAGATGGTCAGGTATGGCTGCTTCTTGATGCTATCTGAAATGAAAATATTTTCACTGGGAACAGGTGTTTCAGATCTTTCAGAATGTGTCTCAGTGCTTCCAAGGCATGACTGGCAACTGACAACTATACATTCATTTAAAAGTTAATGCTGCGTTAATGCATTTGTTCTCCTTCAGTACAGTTGACCTGTCATGGTCTGTTTACCTCTATTTCTTGGCGGCACTTCTAGATAAGTTGTGTACCCATTATGACTCCAAATAAGCTGTGATAATTAAGAATGATTGAGATATTTTGCTGTGGGACGTGTTCTCCTGAAAACAAGAAGATATAGGGAGCATGCCCTCTCATTGGTGGAATTCCTTCAGGTCTTCCCTGAGGGATTGAGAAAAGGGCTGCTGCAGTGGTAAACGTGCTCAGTCTTGAAGGCACCACAACTTGTATGCAAAGGGCTACTTTTGACAAAAAGCCTGACGTTTCTAAGCATTACATTGCCTCAAATCAAGCCATAAATCAGATCCAGAATACAAAGATGAAAAACAATAAAAACATATGCTACAACAAATACTGCAGGACTGTTACCTCTCTATTCCTTGGCTTATACTTTTTTGGATAGTCCTGTGTTGATATAATGTAGTCACAGTGTTGTAAAGTATCAACCGAGACAGAAAAAAATCTGTTGCTAAGATGTAGAAAGGTAAAGAAGCTCAAATGTTTCCCCATTCTTACCTGAGGCTAATGATTTTTCTTTGTACACGGGTGCAGTGTGTGGGGGTTGGTAAATTTAAACTATAGCTGCTCATGTGAGTAACTCTGTTTCTGAGAGGCTGTAGAAGCTACAAATGTATACTTTCACTTGATATTTGAAATACTTTCGCCTACTGCTCAAAGTTCAGACTCCATTTTAGTTTTGGAACAGTCTTAACTTTGAGCTTCAGAGTCCTCACATTGCTAGGGTTGCCCCGAGCTTAGTTGTTAAAATAGTTGTTTATGAAGTGTAGCTATCATTTGGGCACATTTTCCTGTTCCTGGCCAGGAAAAACAAATGCATCCACTGATCCAAGATTGCTGGACCTTCAATCAGTCAATTGATCGATCAACTGATTGACCAATCAAGAATATAAACACACACTGCTTCCTCGTCAGCTACGTGGGCCTGACCTGATGCAGAAACCAAGCAAACCAGGCCTAAATCTCACAAATGAGTCATGTGACCCCATTACAGATTCATCAGTGATAACCAAAGGGTAGTCTGTTTGAGACACTCTTACATCACCTATCCTTTACTCAGAAACCAAACCTGTCTTCTGACATCTTATTAAAGCCACCGTTTGCTGTAGATGTGTTCAGTCCCACTTTCCAATCACTGCTTTCAACAGCATTCCCTTGAGCAAATACTACTTTGGCTGCAGTGAAGGAATAGATGAATGTGTGCAGGGAACGGAGTTTTTACAGAACACCATTAATAATATCAGGGAGATCATTTGCTGCCGCTTCTTTTGTTGTTAAAACTTATTTATTTAAGCTAGAATACTTGACTTACTTTTGAATTGTATTATTGCTTTTCTCAACGATACTAGAAGAGAGAAGTATCAGTTGTGGTGAAAGCCTTCCTCTTGCCTTACCTCTTTTTAACCTTTATAATATCTCACACAGGAATCTAGATCAAGGATTTTCTTATATCCTGTTATCTTAATTAGCACATCTTAATTGGCATTGCACAGTCTCTGGGTACGTCATATTTATTATGGAAAGCCTGATTCATCCAAACCCGCTGGGACTCAAAGTCATTAGGGGCGACGGAAATGTATTTCCAGACAATGTTCATAGCACAAAATGTGTAAGAGCTCTTTATCAAAATGGCTCTTTTAAATCTAAGCCTAATTTGCAGTCTGAGTAGTCTGTGCTAGATTCTTGATTTGACAGGAGTCTTTGTTGTATGAAATCTTCAAATTTTGTTTCCATGTCTCTATATTTATATCTTACTTTCCCTGGGTGCTTAGTCTCTAAGTCTCAATATGATAACAGTCTTTTCTTGAAATTCAGAGCTGAGCTGATCCTTACAGTGTGACCCTCAGTAATGTCACAACCCTCTGCATGAATGTGAGTCATGCACATTAACAACATGGTGTTTCGAATATTCAGCCACCATAGCCAGCCCCTCAAGGCTAGGATGCACGGAGAAAGAGAGACAGAAGGAAGAGGAGGAGGGAGAGTGTACCCTGAGAGAGGTCAGACCTCGTTTCAGAGACCAACATCCACACACACCCCAGGTACTGTGACACTGCCTTTATGAGTGTGCCTGGAGAACACAAACCCACCGGATTAGTGTCTGTCGCTCAATGTCCCCGGGAGCAGAGCCCATCGTCCGAGACAAAGCGGGGCTGATTGTGTTGTCATCTGCATCACAAAGGGAAGCCTTTTCTACCTGAACCACTGCCTGTGTGCCGAGCTATGCATCATATCTATCAGCCACTCTAGACCCACGTGACATCTGCCTTGCGTTTTTCATCCATCTCTGTCTCCCCCTCTTCTATTCTCCCTCTCTAGCCCACACCGTCTGTCCACCAGCAAGACCCCCTCCCCCATCCCTTCTCAGAGGAAACTTGCATCTTAGTCTGTCAGAGGACTGGTACTTTCTGCTTTTGTTTGTAGTTATATTTAGTAGTACCCTGGCTATCGCGACTATATTGCGAGCATATAGTCTGGCCTAGATCAATATTTAAACTGTTTCCCAGAAGGTACGGTTGACCCACTTCCTTCAAATGTCGCTGTTGGTGATTGGTCGAAGCTTAAATCAGTCAAAGCTTAAACCAATCACAGCGCTCTTTCTTCTGACTTGTGTACCCAGCGGGGCTAACGGACTCTTACCGAAGCCGGTTGGGAGCAAGGCGAAAACGTCTTTCCCTCCAATAGATGTCTCCAGACATTTTCGTTTAATGTGCTGAAAACAAAATCTCCCGCTGTGTCAAACGCTCAGCGTTGCTCCATGTTAGC
>JAVQJG010132307.1:0-11613 GCA_036024015.1 Craterocephalus amniculus | reverse complement strand
GTTTCTTTTTTTTTGTGTAAAAAAAAAAAAAGAGGAGGAAATGTGTTCTAATGGTTTGAGTGAATGTATGCAATTGTCAGAGTAATAAGACACTCAGGGTTCAGTTACAGAGAGTAATGTTTATACAAAAGGAAAATATGAGTAAAATAGCATGGGAATATGGTAATGTTTATGCAGTGTAAATGTGAGCATGTAAGGATGAAAGGGTTGGTTAAACACTTGTGAAAATACGGAAGATTCTACTTAAGGGGGAGGTGTTGTGTAATGGAATGTTAATGAAGGCCCATGTGTTGTACCTCGGAGCCATTTGAGGGTTACACACAGTCTGCCAGAGGCTCCAGAATAAACGGTTAGCAGCAAGTACGATCTCCGTCTTTCTTTTGGCGTTTAGAACCCACGGAAAAGAGATATAACACAACAAAGTAATGTAACCGGTTTACTGTCAGCATTTTAAAACGGCGCTGAAATATCTGACAATGGAATTGGAAATATTTGATCGTATTACGCAGAGAAAGACTGCTAAGCACCACAGGTGTTCTTATCAAACAACTCTGCAGACCACAGTCAGTTTTTAATGGTGGATGGGATCTGTAAAGCAAAAGCAAGATGAGGAAGTATTCAAATAAACCCTGGTTCTTAAATGGGGGTGCATGTACTTCTAGGGGTACTTTGGTACTCTCCAAGGTGTACTTGAAAAAAATAACAAAATATTGTCTGATTTCTGATAATCTTGTAATATAAAGAAAATATTTGTGTTAGTTTAAAAAGAAAATATATGCTTGATATTCAGCCTAAATTTGCATTTATATGAAATAATTTTATTTTGATCAGGTTTTTTATCCTAAAAGTTGTGCCTCTGTAAACATGGGTAGAGTTTAGCAAGTTAAGGAAAAACCTGACCAACACATCTCTGTTCTGTAAAATATTGGAGGGAAAAAAACAATAGAAAAGGACATAATTAGGTTTTTAACATATATCCCCATGAATTTGATAATCAATTACTGATAACATGTTTGAAGTAGTCTATGTCTATATTTGAAAGTACTTAGCTAAGAAATTATACCACAGGGAGTACATTTCTAAAATTTCTTAGAGAACCACTGGTCTAAAACGAAACTCAGCTTTGGAAACCAACATGCCCTCACTCTTATATATTCACACTCCCTGACTCACTCTCACACACACAAACACAAATAAATACTTTTGTGATCACTCAGTTTTGTAATTGTTAAAATAAACGTGTTCAACTACATGGTCATTGTTGGGCTTGTGATTTTTATTCTGTTCATTTACATTTCGAAAAATGTATGAAAAGTCACCATATTAGGATGGGCTTTTTTTTTGTTAAATAAGATGTATCGTAATATTTGACCTCGGTATTTGAAAAATCCTGGTTACGGCCCTGACTCTGCGATGTATCATCCTAAAGCATTGGTTCTTTACCTATGGGCACCCTCTGCCCCATGCTGAAACTACACTTCATATCATGCTTTCATTTACCAGTTTCCCACCAATACTAATGCATTCTGTCTGAGTCCTGTCTGAGTCCTGTCTGATAAAACCAGACGTAAAGGTTACTATTAATATTTAGCCTCACTTTTTTTTTTCTCTTTTTTGATAGAGACAAATCATCTGCAAACATAAACATCTGGGAAATTTACTCCTGAAAGTTAATAATTGAGTCATCAGGCTCCGTTCTAACATACAGTTTCCCAAAATAAACATTATGTGTAGATGACTGAGTGAATTTCCTATGTTGACTCAATTGACCGCTCAGTTAGGGTTACTGCAGTCATTTCTCTCACCTGACAGCATGTCCCTGTTCTAGCTGTGGAAATGAATGGCTCTTCTGACACTTTTGGTTTATATAGAGCCTTTAAACCATTCTACTGTAGCAACATTTTGGTTTCTGCTCCGAGTCTGAGGTCAACGCCGCCTGTTGAGGCTAAATTGGGGCCAAACAAAAATGGAAGTTTGGGCCATATTTAGTGATGCTATGGTGTCTCAGTGGGATATGGGAGGGCTGAGATTAGTATTGATTATAGAGGCCCAAGCAGAGTTGGTGGACCCTTTAAGACCCTTAAGGTGTCTACTTCAGATGTTTTGCTTGTTGTACCTCCAGTGAGGCACAACTTGTAAGGATAGTGTTTTCATGGAAGGAGCGACAAAGCTAAATGTTCATCAGTGACCACTTTTTTAATTGAATGACTCCTACCGCTGGACTTTTTGCTTCCTACTAGACTTTTTTTAAAAATAAAAGGGGGATAAATCTAGATTTTCTTAAAAACCAATAAGAATTTACAAATTTGAATTAACTGATCAAAATGATTAATCGCTCAGCCCTAATTATGAGTCCAGTTAAGATGCCAGATTCTTGATGAAGTGATTTTCGAATACAGCAAGACTTCTTAAATTCCGTCAACAGCTTGCGGTCTTATTCTACCGTATTCCTACCAAGCCAGAAGTAAATGACCTTGTGGAGAACTAATACTTCAAATAGAAAAAGAGCTTCTCAAAAAAAGAATATGCACATAAGACTTTAAATGTCCCAGCAAAACAAGCAGTAAAACTAGCAGGAAAACCATTGTGCTTATTTTGGGGGGTTTTAAGGTTAAAATGAAGAACAACCAACATGAAAAAGCTAAAGCTCTACCTGAAAGCTTTGAGGAACACAAGTGTTTAGATATATTACTGACCGAGATGAGGGAAAGAAACTTTTTTGTGGACGGCATCAGGGAGCAGTTTTTGGAGAAGACTTTTTCAAGCGCTGTAATGAAATTTAGACTAGTCCTTGGTAAACAGTAAGAACACAGGAACTACTGGAATCTGTTGACAGTAAAAGGCTTATTCCTTCTTGTTGGTGTATTCATTAATGTGTAATTTGCTATTTATTTTGGGTATGCAATTAAAAGGTGTGCTAGATGTACCCCAAAAATATAATTCCAACTTCGATTGATAAAAGGGTGTAAACCAGGTTGTTTACAACACAAGCAACTGATCACAGAAAAAAAAAATTATTTTGTTAGTGGGTGAAATTTAGTTAAAGGTTTAATCAAATATATCAGCCGCTTAACTCAAACTAAATATCTGCAGGAGATCTTAGGGTGTCCATCAATTCTCAAAATACCCAGCCAACCTCAGAGAGATCAAACCAGTTGAGTAGCAGTGAGTTTTGTTAACTAATAACATGTCAGACGCATGAAGACGTCAGACAAACTCTCACCATTTATCCAGTCAGCCTTCCAGATGCGTCCTCCGACATCTTCCTCTCTCTGTCCAGAAGCAGGTCTCGTCCTCTCCTCAAATGTCTGTCCTCCAGCCAGCTCCCAAACACCTCCTGTGCTGCTCCCATGACTCCCCCGTTCTGTCCCCCGTTCTTCAGCTCCGCCACGCTCTGCTGCTTCAGCCTGTTTGACCAGTTTTAACAGCACAGTTACAGTCACATTACTGAATCATGTCAAGCTACTGAATCACTGCTGGACACCACCGATGAGCCCCACATGATGGATGGTTGTGTTTTAATGCACCATCAGTGGTGTCTCCTGGAAAAGACATTGATTAATGGTTCCCTGCTTTATATGGACATCGTCCTTTTCCTGGACACAGATAAGGATGCTCATGGACATCTTTTAAAGAACGTAAATGAGAGAGAAGAATTAGAGGCTAACTTAAGTCTAAACATATATGTGATAATAAGAGTATGACTTTTTCTGATATTAGACTTTTTATACATGTTTAAATGAACATGTACAACTTTTAAATGCTCAAATACTTATTAAACAACACACTGTTCTCTCAATAGGAGATCAACTTAAAAAAATGGAAAAAGTATCTTAACAATGAATATTTCACTAATTTTGTGGTTTAATTAAACATCAATTACATAATTATTTTCATGTTATGTAAATGAACAGTAAAATCATGACAGAGCCCAAGCATGACAAGTGGTAGTCACTATGATATAAACAAACGTAATTTACATTAAAAATTAAAACAGATCCTTAATCCGTCATTCCAGTATTCTCATATTTCTTTACCTGTGTTCTTGTCAGCATCAGTAATGTTGCGTATGCTTTTCTTTTTTTATTTTCATTTGTTGAGTTTATAAAATCAGCAGCCAGAATGATTTGAATGTGCTATCAGTGCAGATCCATGCCGTGGTGTTTTGTACAGAGCCTGAACTCGAAGCTGACTCGAGGGAAGAATAAAACGCTTCCCCAAATTATTGTGTGGATATTGCTTTTCAACCTAATGGCTGTGTTATCTGGCTAAACATTTCCCAAGCCACTTGAAGGGAAGGGAAACTAAATAAAGTCCTGTATATTCCTAAGTTAATGTCTTGAAAACAATGTTAATGTGGCAACAAGAACATAACAGTTTAAAACCATAAAGGGGAAGAAGGAAATTTATTTTAGGTCACCAGAAACAGTGTCAGCGGGTAAAAATTGAAGCTGAAACTTCCAGTAGAGCACTTCAATTAGCACCGAATACACAAACTACTGGGGAGTAGTGAAACCGACAATAAAGGATGTGGGATGGGGAAGTTTCTCAGTTTGGGCAGTATTATTAAATTCTATTTGACTTTTTCCATGAACTATATTACTTTTCATTATTCATCTATGTCATGTTCGTACTTATACAGTAATATAGCAACAATGACACCACATATTACTGGGTTTTAATAACTGATTCTCAGCTAGCTGTATCAAACAATTCTGATAATCTAAATATAAGAACAACTACAGCAATCTAAGAATGCTAACTTAGAAGTCCTACCTTTTAATATCTTAAATTCAGCTTGTCTCAGTCTCCAAGGTTAGTAACTAAAGAAACTGTAGTCATGGCTGATAAAAATGACAGCTACTGCATTTTTACATCAAACAATGTGTGTTTTAAAAGGTTTTTAAAATTAAAGCTTTTCCAGTTGCATCCAATCAAAAGTTTTTACCATCAGGTAACAACTTCCTGTGTCGGTAAATTTCCATTTCAAAGAGGAAAAGTTCACTGTGAAAACATGCTCTCTGAAGCATTCAGGCTACTTTATGCAGTTTGACAGGATAGGCCCACTGTAACTTTTCTGAAAATAAATCAGGTTGACTTGACGGCAGCACCTTAGCTATAATTATGCCTTACACATGGGTGTTATGTTCCCATAGATCCTGTGCTGGACCCAATTAATTTCTGCATCTGCTGCAAAGCCAATAGATGTGGGACATTTTTTTACAACTTTCACTTAAAACTCTAATCAGCAGTTAAGTTTTTTAAAATTTTTTTTTTATAAAAAAGAGTGAAAAAAGGCCTTTAATCCTTTGAGGTTTATGATTATACCAGTGCGTTCAGACCCCTTTTAATTTTTCAAAGCACAATAACAAAAACACTAAGTCACGTAGGGTTCTGATTCAAGTTTGAAAGTGTAGATTTGAATATTCGTTTTGTACGTTTTGTAAAGCTGGAGAACTGATTATTTAGAGTTATTGTATTAACTGTGTCAAACAGTGTAAAAGTCGGATGGAATGGGATCATCAGGCGTTGTATTTCTTTCTACATATTTGACATTTTCTCCTCCTAAAAAATAAAAAAAAAATAGAAGTAATATCAGCTGATTGTATTTGCTGAATTTTTTTACTTTGATTCGATGATTTATGTAATTTTTCAAGCCCAATATGTTTAACAATGTTGAAGTGAAAACATAATATAGGAACATATGGGTGAAGTTGTGCTGAAATAAAAATGGCAAACATAGAGATGATAAAAACATTTTATGTGATACAGGACGGCAAAAAGTATTTGATGGAAAATAGTGTCAGACTTCTGAGGGTTAAAGACCTCCTAACTTCTAAAAGTATGATGTAAAGTTTCCAGAGGTATCAGACTTTTTTATATTATGTAGTACCCCACCCCAAGATGGTTGGTCAACACGATGTTCCTCACCTGGGCAGGGCTGGGCGATATAACCTAAATCAATATGACAATTAATTGATCATGTTACCTCGATCAGTATTACTTAGCAATTATTTAGTTGTTTTTTTTTAGCTCTCATCACTAACTGAAAGTTTTTGTTGCAAATATTTTCATAACAGATGAGCAGAGACTGATTGCAGAACAAATGAAAAGAAGTTGACACAGCTAAACGATAAATGCTCATTTTCAATATTTTAAATATATCTGATAACTGATTCTAATTGAGATGAACACAATTACGCTGATTATTGGTTCTGATTGTTGGTTTTGATTAATTGCCCAACCCTACAGCTGGGTGTTACTACTCTTTAGGGATCATATGAAAAGACCCAACTATGAATAATCTAGAGTGAACAGACAGCATGTGTAATGATGAAAGAGGATTTATCCACACATGACAACTGAAAAAAAAACATTAAATGTAACAGAAACCCATGAACGATCAAAAACTTTTACTCAAGTACCTGCCAGCAAACCGTTCTTGGAGTTCAGCATGCTGTTGATGACTGATGAGACTGTTTGAACGCTGGTCCATCAGCCATCCCAACTCAACATCCAGCACCTTATTATTGTTTTTTGTTACAGCTCCTTCCTGGCAGCGTTGGATGATGCTGGATGGAGTGGTTTCCGGGGAACACACAGGCTGCCCTTCCCCTCCATTCATTCCATTGTTGTGAAAAAGTTCTGTCAACTCCATGCTGCCGCTCTGCAGCCTGGTATCTGTGAACCAGCGGGCGAGTTCGGAGCGAGCCAGTCCCGTCCGACCCTCAGGTTGGCTGAACTCCTCAGGGGAAGGCCACGGTGTTTGAGCAAAATCGTCCTTGAGGAGCGCCAGGGATCGGCTATCTGGAGGCACTGAGCAGGAATTGGGGTTGGGGATGGAGGGTGCAACGAGGCTTGGGGCAATAATGGAGAGGCTATGCAAAGGTGGAGGAGGGCTTTTTAGATTACCCACACTGGTGCTTGTTTTGTGAATCCCATTTAGTTGTATATTCTGAAGCTGCTGTTGCTGTAGTGATTTCTCAGTAATACCAGCAATACCAGCAATACCCATCCTCTTGGTGCCCATGGAGTTGAGAAGGGCTTGTTCCAGGTTGTCACGCAGTGCACGGCGCTCCACAAACCAGCTGTCAATTTCCTGGTGAGACAGGCCGGTTCTGGAAGCCAGATTGTCCACATCGCTGTGTGTGGGGAAACTGTTCCGCAAAAAATTCTCCTCTAAGATCTTCAGCTGTTTTGCCGTTTTTCCTTTCATTCTTTCTAGCAAAGGGAACTGAGTCAGCACCGAAGACTTGTGAAAATCTTGTTTTCGTCCTGCTGGTGTCTCCCCGCCATCAAGATCTATAATACCATTGTTGTGGATCGACAAAGTATGATCCTGGGACAATTTACCATTGGCTTCTGCAAGAGGACTGACAACCTTGTCTCCTTTTGGGTAACTGGGTTTCAGCTCCATTCCTTGCTGCTCCTTAGGGAAGCCCTGAATTAGGGAAGGGGCTTTAGCTGGAGTGCGAATGGACTGAATAATAGGCGGCCTCCGTATTTGGGAGTTAATGAGTGGAGGGGAGTTCGGCAGATTTGAATCAGCAGCTGGCAAAGTATGGGCATTAGCTTGCTTTTCTTTGGAATAGGTGTGAGTAGTACGCGGAATAAGTAAAGAGTTTTTAAATGGTGGTGCAAAGATAGGTGGAGGGGCTATCATTGGCCTTGTTAAGGACTCAGGAAACACCATGGAGGGTAGAGACACCAACGGCTTTGTTTTATGGTTTCCTGTTGTGGAGAGATGTTTCCCTTTGGATAACAAAGATGGCGATGACGACGATGGCGGTGGCATTAAAGGCACAGCAACTGATGGCCTCTTCATCTCTGCACTGACCAGAGGAGCTGCTACAGGTCTCTTCATCTCTGCAGGAACA
The DNA here is from genome assembly GCA_036024015.1 of Craterocephalus amniculus. Taxonomy (NCBI): domain Eukaryota; kingdom Metazoa; phylum Chordata; class Actinopteri; order Atheriniformes; family Atherinidae; genus Craterocephalus; species Craterocephalus amniculus. The sequence goes on along the minus strand of JAVQJG010132307.1, from coordinate 3,736 downwards.
GGAGGTGGAGCCATTGGAAGGCGGTCTTTATGTGGAGGAGGTGGTGGAGGAGGAGCCATTAGGACCTTGTCTTTAGGGTCACCGGAATGGGGGGCGACGGCCATGATGGGTCGCTTGGATTCTGGGCTGAACACTGACGTTAGGTGTGGTGGCAGGGATCGTTTAAGGGAGTGGCTGGAACCATGAGGGACTCCAGTTGGAGAGTTTGTGGTGTGAATGTTTAACCCATTGGATACAGTTGTCCGAACACGACTCAGATGCTCTACTGTTGTGTGGACAACGGGCTGCTTTGAGGCTTTGGCAGATGACTGAGAGACAGGACTTGTAGGCAAGATGGTGAACGTGTGATGGGCAGGAGGAATAGAACCGTTAAACATTTTCTTCCTGGCTTCCTCCACCTCCTCCGGGGACCAGGTGATGCCTTGCTTGAGCCGCTGGGTGGTGAACCAGACTTTGATCTGTTCCTCAGGGTGCTTGGAAGCAGCTGTAAGCCACGAAAGCTCAGCATGTGTTGGGTAAGGGAACTTATTAAAGGAAGTGATCAATGTCAGGTTGTCATCTAAAGAGGAGTTATATTTGGTGGTGTTCAAGGGAACGGCTATTTTTGGTACAGAGTTAAAGTTGGGTGGGCGCTGGAGCATCGGGGTGACGTGGGAGAGCCCTTGGAGGATGGTGGGTTCAGGGAAGATGACTGTTCCGTTGATGTTCACTGCTGTGATTTGATCCTTCTGGATCAAGCCGTTGAGCTGGTTTTTCAGTTCAGTCCCTCCACAGAGCGACTGTACATTACCTGGGGTTTTTACCGTGGTAGATATGCAAGGTGAAAACACAGAGCTGCTGTCGCTTTCACCTTGTGCATTTGTCATTTCGCATTCAGCTGAATTGTCTTTGCCTTCGATTGTCTGCTCTAAGATAGTCTGATTGTTCATTTTTATCCTCTTAAACTTGAAGTTCGTCTCACCTGGGTGCTGAGTCTCATTGTGTTCTGTGAGTGAGTCAAACTTCTTGGTGTTGAAGTTGCACATAGCACAGAGATACAGTGGATTCAGAATGACATTAGGGTGGCTGGAGTCCACATGTTCCTTAAAGTCATTCAGGTTCTGTGTCAGAAAAGGGCAGTATTTGCACTCGTAGCCTCTCGGCTGCTTTTTCTGGGAAACCTGGTCAGATTCGATTCCTTCCTTTTCTTTCACCCCTTCAATATCCTCAATGATTGGGCCTTGATCCCCTTTATCAGTCTGCTCTTCTTGTTCTAATGGCTCAGGGTTTTGTTTTTCCACTTCTTTTGGAAACGTCTCTGGGTCTGGATTCTCTAGAAGCTCCTGCTGAGTCTTTTCTGTGGGTTCAGATGATCCTGATTGTTCTTTTTCTGTCACAATGTTACCGCCCAGTGTTTCCATGTCCATCACCTCCTCTGGGTCATCTTGCTCTTCAGGCAGGTCGCTGATGACCTGGACCATGCGAGGGTTGGAGGACTTCCTACGACTGGACATGATGGTTGCTGCTGGTGGCGGTGGTGATAATGGTGGTGCTGGTGTTGCAGTCTGAGTCGACGATATTGTGGTTTTTGGCTGTTGCTGCTGCTGGTGGCCGAAGACGTCAGCGTGTCGGTTTTCAAGCGAACCTTACTGATGTGGACTGTAGCTGATGGCTGTGGATACTGGTAGGTGAATGGAAGTGGAGTCTCCAGCGTGCAAGAGGGAGGGCGAGTACCGGCTGAGGGTGCAGGCCCAGGGTTGGCTGTGCAGTGGCGTCTCCCGCTCACTGGCAGCGTCAGCTACCGACCAGGGCGTCATGGGAGGGCATCACAGACAGCAGTGGCGCTCAAGCTGCAGAGAAACACAGAAAAGATCACTTGTTGTTAATTGTGTGAATTATACTTCTAGAAAAACTTTCTATGTCAGGCAAATCTGTCTGATGTTGTTGAATCATAACATGCCCTGGTTGAATCATGGCAAATTCCTGTTCAAAACAATTTAAAGTTCTTTGCATAGAACATTAAAAGCATTAAAGATAGTTCAAAGAAAGCATTCAAAAGTGGTCTAAAATTACTATAAAATCATTTATAAAATGATTTAATTGTAATTTAATGCAAATGTGAAATAAGAACACCCCAATAAATCATTTGTCAAACCAAAAGAAAAATATCAAGTAAGTAAAAGTAAAAAAAACATCTGCATAAGTCATTCAAAATCTATTTAAAATTTGTCAGTGAGATCAGCTTCTCTAATTTGAAGCTATTCTGGGTTATTTCCATGCAGAGGGAGCAACATAATAAAAATTCAAGTCTTGTGACAGCAAACATTTAAAGAAAACATAACCAAACAAATTTAATAAGATTTCTCACTGAAAAAAAAAGAATCCAAGTTAATCTGCTTCATCAGAGCAGCAGTGCAGCTTAATAACATCTCAGAAGGAAAATAAGCCATTTCTATCCAAACTTAAAACAACTGGAGAAGCTGTGGAGGTTTGTTGCACCGATGCATGTGAAGCATTTATTATGATAAGGAACCTTTTAGTCCCCAAGGCTGTCTGGTCAAGACCTGATAACTCCACCAAAAATTTAAAAATGAAATTTAAACATAACCTGACAGATGTTTCCTATTTTAGATGAGCACCGGAATCAGTTTTATGGCAATAAAACAACAGCAAATAAAAAGAAAATGTATTTGTTTTTGGAATTTTGGTTACATGCAAAGAACAGGACGGCTGCAGTGAAAGCCCTGCTAATCTAAATGGGAACATTCTGAGAGATAAATCTGGGAGAGAAAGTCAGAAAAACATGCAGTTCCTAAAGTTACCATCCGTAGAACATGCCTGCACCCTCTGAGGCAGAGCTAATTCATTTGCAACAGCTCATTAAATGTGGGAGGTTTTAGTGTTGATTAGTGACACGACTCTCCTTTTCCTCAAAGGTCTGAACCGGGTTCAAGTGTTTGCGTTTGTTTTTATATCACAGAAGCTTCGTTAGGTCCAGGATAAGCACATAATGGCAGAAAGCCGGGGGTTAAAAATGAAGCCAGTCCAACTGACAACGGAGGGGAAGAAGCTATTCTTTAAAAATAAATAAATATATTAATAAAATACAAAGAATGACGGTGCCACTTAATCAGGACACTCTGTTCCAGGGCAATCACATGTAAATGCAATAAATTTTAAAAGTCCATAGAAAGTACAAAAGACAAAAGTCTCCAAACTCCAAACCCCATTAAAAAGACATTAGGTGTCTTTCATAGATTCGGGCAAAGACAACTTCATAGGATAATTACCCTGTAATCATGTAATAAGAGAGACTCAGTGATGAGATCTCTTGACAGCCATCATCCACACAATGGAACCGAGACAGTGAGGTAAAAACAGATGGGAGGGAGGGGAGGAGGAGCAGGAGGAAGGGGTAGGTATGGATAAATATGGAAGGGGGGGATATAAATAGATGGGCAAATTAAAACATGGAAAACATGGAAAATAAGAGGAAGAGAAATAAGACAAACAGATTGATAGATTTTGGCACGGGAGCGCAGAGATAGACGGAAGAAAGAAGGAAGAGCCTAAAAACTTTGGAGTTAATGAAAGAGAACAGGCACAAAGCAGATGAGGTTTTAACTAGGCCATGGCCTGGCAAACAGATAGAGACAGAATGCAGGGAAAGGATGGAAAAGAAGACAAGTGAGATTATGGAAGTAAAGAAAGAATGAAAGAAAAAAAAGAAATAAATAAATAAAGAAAGAAAGAAATA
>JAVQJG010132302.1:0-13033 GCA_036024015.1 Craterocephalus amniculus | reverse complement strand
GTGTGTGTGTGTGTGTGTGTGTGTGTGTGTGTGTGTGTGTGTGTGTGTGTGTGTGTGTGTGTGTGTGTGTGTGTGTGTGTGTGTGTGTGTGTGTGTTTCTGCCTGTGGGATGGTGTGGGCAGGGCCAGTTTCTATCAAAGGCTTAGATGGTTGGTGTCCTTGTGCTCTGGAAAGCTCTCTGAAAGTTCATTTCGCTGCAGGTTTGTGTGAATTATTGGTTTTCACAGTCTTAGAAAAGCCGCCCAGTACGCAGAGAGAGAGGCCCTGGCTTTGTTGCTCTGTGAAGACAGAAACGCCATATTCAGAGCAGAGGAGCACCAGCTGTTGGGTTCACCCCGCTGCAGGTTGGAAATTATGTCCAAAAACATGGATCCCACCAAGATAAAGAGCTTTTAAACCGAGGCCAGTATGTTAAGCTCTCACAGAGCAAATCTCCTCGGCTGTGCAGAGAGTGAAGTTAGAGGTGTAAAGCAATTACTTCCACTTCCTGACATGCTTGTAAATGATGGAAGTCATCTGTCACCATCAATTTTCCTCCCTGTTGACCTAGTTTTATTCAAATCTCTTTCTCTTGTCTGATTTCTCTTTGTTGTTGTTCAGTTCTCGTCCTCGTTGACTTTTCATGTCATTCCTCTTCTCTCTACCCAATCACCTCCTTGGTTGTCATCATGTTTTTTTATATTGAGTGGAGCCATTTTTGCAAGCCTCTCCAGATCTCCTTTCTGCACCCACACTGTATTTGCTCTCTCTCTCTTTTTTAACCGTTTTATATTACTTTCTAAACATGCTGCACTCACTGTGATGATGTTCCACTGCGGTCGAACCATGGAGGACAGATTTATCTCTCTTTGGGGTTTGTAGTTCCTCTCCCTGTCTTTTTTCAATACCATCTGCAATGTTCAGTGCAGTGGACTGAAAATGTGTATTCCAAGAAAGTTTGGGAATAAATATGCAAACCCTTCAAATAGCTTGGAAGCATGTTCTTTTTGGTCTTTTTTTTTGTGTTTTACAAGATTTAAGATGCACTAAAATTGTTTGGGCTTCTAATTAATCTCATTTGACTGCTGTTACATAGGTTGATCCTGCATCAGCCATCTAAAGAGCTTTTTTGAAATGTTTTTAGTATGTAACAATAACCTTACTGTTAGCATGCAAGCTAATAAACAAAGACCAACGTACTTAACACTGGCCTCACTTCCACTTGTCGCCAGAGGGGGCAGACTTCTGGAATAAAGCTACAACTTGCGCTATGCTCCTTTAACGCAGAGATGAGAAGAATCTTCCACAAGCCACAAATTAAAGAGTTTCATGAAGTAAAACTGCAAACTGAACCAATTCAATCATTTGTTCAGTTTTCTAAAAACAGCTCCTCCGGCCACAATAACAGAACTCTGGGCCTTATGTCCAGACCGAAATTGTATGAGGAAGCAGGTGGAGGGCTTTATAGCTTAAAGATATGCTAAGTACCAGATTGGGGAGGTTTGGACGGGACTTTATGCCAACTGTATGGGTGTGTGTATGTGTGTGTGCACATGAACATAATAAAAATGTTTCCACAAAATTAGATTGAGACATGAGAAAAGAACAATGGTTCTTTTCAGTGCCTGAAGGGAAAAGAGATGTTTTGCTTGTATGTGTGTGTTTAAATCTGCAAATACACAAGCAATTGTTGTTCTCATTGAAATGATGTGCCTTTTCTACCTGTGATATGTTTGTATTTCTGTGTGTGTGTGCTTGTAAAATTGTGGCTTTCTTAGTACAGTAATCAGCAGGCTCGCCAAGTTGAGATTCCCTGTTATTTCTGGCCAGTCAGTTTGTTTCTGACTCTCCAGGACTTTGTAGTGCTGTCAGTGGTGAAAGCCTTCTCTGTCAAGTGAGCAGCGCCTCTTAAAACCAGGAATAAAATACAAACATCAAACGGAAATACCCACCGTTCCAATGGCTCCAATTTGTTTTTAAAGGAATTTTACTGCCCTTGATACTCTTATTTTGGACTGCTCTCCTGCTCCACTGTCCTACAATAAAAGGATTATAGATAGGGTAGTAAATCTGTCTGACCAGAATTTTTATTTGACAAGCCTCTGAATTTCAGATGCCAAAATATTCCTGCAGTGAAATGATTGTTTTTTTCAAAATCTAAAATGAAATTATGCATTTTTTGATAATTCATTTTCACTCCTATTTTTTCTATGTTCTATGTTGGATGACCTCAAACTCCCACTCAGCCTTTGTCAACCCAACAGTAGAGGCTACTGCAGCATTTACCAGTAAACAGAATAGAAGTCATGCTAACATGGCAACTAATTTAATTAGCCTTGGCATACTGGTAAAAAAAAAAAAGCCAGAGGAGTTGGCTGGCTGTCAGCCTTGATGGCTCCTCTCTAATATGTACTGCTAGTCTCCTTGGAGTGAACAACTGTGGTCCATGGAGCCCATACTTGCAGACTTCACTTTGTCATCTTCACACATTGTTTGTTTTGGGAGAACGTCGGTTGTAGTGAAACCCGGCGGCTACACCATCAACTTTTATGCCCAGATCTCCAAGCTGTTTATGTGAACTTCCACAGATTGAAGTCCTCTGATGTACAGTAAGTTCTGTTTAAACTAGTGAGGACAAAGATTGGGTTCATCAGAAAACACCTCCACTCCAGGGTCTCAGAAGGCTCCAGTGGCTACCTGTAAGGTGAAATATTTGATGATATATGATGAGACAGAGGCCTGGCTCTCTGACCGAGGGTCATGAGCTGAAAGAGGGACTGAAAGAACAAGGTACAGAGGAACAATATCCCTTGGCTGGCTGGCTACTGTAGCATGAACATCACCATCAAAGTTAATGTAATGAACTGAAAATTTAAAAATACTTTATTGATCCCAGAGGGAAATTCCATATTGTAGTGCTCTTGTTCTTCAGGCTGCTGGAAGGAATGATCTTCAGTGAGAGGCTTGTTCAGATCTGATGCAAGAAGCAAGCAGTTCCATGTCTCTTGTGCAGATTTTCTCATTAACAGTGACATGTCCAGGATGACACCAATGCTGGTTAACCAGCACCGCAATTCCACCTCCCTTCAGCTTCCCTCTGAGTCGTTAATTGCGGTCTGCACGGACCGTCTTGAAGCCGAGGATAGACACATTACAGTCTGAGATGTGTTCATGCAGCCATGTGTCAGTGAAGCACATAATGCTGCACTCGGTATTCTTTCTGAGACCTGGTTAGCATCTGGAGCTCGTCCATTTTGTCAGCTAGTGATTTCACGTTCCTCATCACAGCAGTTGGATGAAACGCTTTAAATCTCCACAGTTTTCCTCTCTGCCTCACTCCTATCCTGCCCTCCTTCTCTTTCTTTTCAACTCCTTTGGGATTTGAAGTGTTATTTCACTGAAAATGTTGAGTTTGGAGAGCATTATCAGTTGATCCCGACGGTAAACAAGTCTTTTTGCCATGGAGACACAGCATAACAAGTCTTGTAAGAGCAAAAAAACATGCAGAAAACAACAACCAGAAACCATTAAAAGTTCTCCTGGACAAACCCAAAATGACAGTCAGTGTCTCAAAAAAAAAAGACAGCTACAATACAAAAATCACGAGAGCTAAGACGGAGTCACTGCAAATTTTGCGACCACGTAGTGGCGCATTCTAGAAAAGAAAAGTAATAATGGGATGTTTCGTCGAAGATTGCTTGGCTGTTTGTGTCAGAAGACCTTTGTGGCCAATCACTCATGGAGAGAAATGCACAGAATTTCACTCATAATTGTTACGATTACTCCAGGTTCTCATGCATGTTGTGTAGCAGGTCTTTTCCCACAAATGTGCGTCTGCACCCAAAACAGCAGTTTTAAGTGCAGGATTTGAAACAAGGATATTATTTACAGAGATGACGTTTTGTCCTGAGTAAAAGCTGGAGTATAAATGACCTCATCATTCAAAACACAAAGTACATCGGTCTGTCTTCAAAGAGATAAAGTTACGCAGAAGATGAGCCAGACATCCAGCACGGTGCCAGGACTTGAGTGACAACCAGTGGAGATAAAAGCTGTAGCTGTGCAGAATCTCCCTTTCCAGCCAATGTGTTTCTGTATCTCCATTTTTTGCTGTTATCTTCCTTTTGGTCTCTGTCATGGTTTTTTATCCACTACAGACATTTTGGAAGCCAAGGTTGACTTTGATGCACACAAACAAGCACACACACAAACAGACATGTCCACATGGGGCTTCACATTGTTATGTGTAGCTAATGAAAAATAGTTAATTTGGTTTAGTGTGAGGTAGAGCCAGCACCATTACTACGGCTGTTTAAGTTGCTCTGAAAAGAATTAATCAAACTATCATGATGAGGTAGCAAAAAAAAATGTTTACACACACACACAAACACACACACACACACACACACACACATGCCTCACTAACTATGTTACATGTGAAGGACTTTCAGTTTCATGCCTGTTAACATGCTGTCTCTCTCTCTCTCATATACACACATACTTTCAGAAATGATTGACAACTCAGAAAGAAACAGCTGAACTTGTCAGAAAGCATCTGCCAGGCTTTGGATTTTGGAGCCAGGAAACTTCAAGGAAGAACATTTCACACCTGCCTGTCAGATGTAATAGCTAACCTGCACATATCCTTAGTTAGATCAGCTGTGCTTGACTTGATTTGACTGACTTCTCAGGCAGTTTTCATACCACTGTCCTCCAGCCTGGATTCATCATTTGTGTCACCAAACCAAAGGAAACTATTAAAAAAACTACACCTGCGACTTCATAAGGTCCTCTTTACTAGTTGGATGGATCCATTTTACTTATAATTCTTGGCGAGTCAACAAGGTAATGCAAACATTCCTCAGAGATGTTGCTCCATATTGACATGATAGCAAGTAAGTAATACTGTTCAAAAAACACATTTAGGGTGGACTGCTCCTTTAAAACTAAAGTGGTAAAGCAAGGACAGCCTCAGGATGTCTGTTGACAGTTTTTTGTTTTGTTGGGATGCTGCATTTGTTTTCGCTGCACAGATTTCTGAAAAAAGAAAACCAATAAGGCCTGCAGTCTCAACATAAACAATGATTTTAGCTATTGTTCTTGTTGAGAATTAACTATTCACTCATAAACTACCTTGTTTTTTAATTTTGTTTTAGACAGTTTTCTTAGATGCTGGTGGTTTTCCTGTAAATTTATATTTAATCTCTTTGAGACACTACACTAGCTTGAAGACTGCATCTTTTCTTCACTGGCCTGAAATGTGTTTATTGAACCTAATTTGGCTCCTCTGCTCATTATTAAGTGTAGCACTGAAGTCCGTACTGTCACCTTTATATGTGTAGTTTCATGAGATCACAAAGAAAAGCTGAATTTCACGATTGATATCACCTCAGGCTCGCTTTGATCAGCGAGGCAAAATAACATGAAAACTGTAATTACGTTCCAGAGATTATTTTACTTTTAGGTTGAAATACTCAGTCGAACGTAACTTTTTCCTTTTTTTCCCCCTGCAAAGTTTAAAGATTATGTACCTGATACCTGATATAGATCTTATTCATTAATCTTAAAGAGCAATTTGGTGCAGTTGCAAAAGTGCACATCTCTTCTTGGGGGTGAGCGCGCAGTAAACACTGCTGGCAGTCGTGTAATTCCATCTAAAAAGAAGGCGGCTGACTCGTGGCCGTGTTGACCCCTGGCAGTAGAAACTGTGAGGTGTCCGTTAGCCTGACGCCTCTTTCCCTCACTTTCTTTCTCCCTGTCATTCCAGCCCTTCTAATGAGCTAATGAGCTCCCCCCTCCTTCTTTCTCTCCATCTCCTAATGTTCTAGGCAAGACCGGCCAGCGGAATAACTCCACACACAGATACAGCCGCTGCCATTGACAGCTCGTAACGAGCTGATTTGTCAGAGGCCATCCAGCATGCAGGCCACATGTTCCAGAGTCGTCCCTGTCAAATCCCTGCTGATGCTGACTTGGTGACAAAGAGAAAGGAGGGGCAGGATTATCACATCAAAGCCACATTATTGTCAGACCCCAGAGTCCAGTTGTCAGGTTTCCTCACTGGCTGCACCTTAGATTTTCCAGGTTGTATCTGGAGGAGGTTACCTTTTATGTGTGTTGACCCCTTTTATATCAATCTCTCTTATCACCCGTTGTCTCAACATAATGAAGTATTCAACAAGCTGAACGAGATTAATAAGTACATACTTTATGCATTTTGCTCCTTCACCATCACTGGCTAGTTTTAAGCATGCAATGGTAAAACCTGAGCCCCCCCCCCCCAGTTGATGGACTAGAAGAACAGACCAAACTCCACCAAACAGCCATTTTAGAGAGCTCATCTGAACTGTCAGTGCTAAAACCTCTCTAATTTGATACTATACTTTATCAGAGTTCGTCTTTATAGATAAAATGTTCACATATTGAACTATGGTTTGATAAGTTTGGAGTTCCAGTGTTATTGTTTCAAAGGGATGTTCATATTCACCCTGAAAGGCTTTGATTTTGTGTTTTTAAGGGAACCCAGAAACTTTTTTTACTTAATATATAATGGCTCATTTTTCAAAAGTGACAAAAATACTGACATTTAGACATCTTTAGAAAAGCTCACAATTTTTCCTTTACTATGACTCCAAAAGCATTCAAGTAAAGATTACAGATTGTGTGAACATGATTTTGTGATTTTGAATCTAACAACCTTAGGTTAAAAATCACAAAACCCTGCGCACAGTAAAATATTTCAAGGGAAGCCCTTATACCTCTTTTACATTGGTCAAAAAACCCGTTTAAACCTGCGTACAATCGACTTTTGGTGCCGATGTGAAACGCTCAGCGACGCGGGTCGGCGCGCGTCGACCCGCATCGACCCGCATCGACCCGCATCCATCGACTCGGCAAGCGACCGGGGTTAAAATCGGCTTTAAACGGCTCGGCTCCGATCGGCATGCGGTGGATGCTGATTGATCGCGGGTTAACTCGGCTTTGAAAAACCCGCGTCGACGCGCTAATTTCAGTGTGAAGGTGGCTTTAGTCTTTTCTTTTCACAGGACCACCTCCCACCCCCTACCCCGCTCCAATGCCTGTCTGGGTGGGTGCTTTATAGAGCCGCTAAGTTTAAGAGGCGCCTTGTTGGCGCAGAGCATTCATCATTTATTAGTTTGCTCATAAAATAATGTAATTGTAACATCCCCTTTAAATCTTGGTGTTTGTGATCTTTACGGATCTACCTTCTCTCCTCGTTGTAGAACTGAAGGGTAAAAGTTGCTCTATGTTGTGCCGGCATGCTGTGATCTAAGTGTGTCTGTTAATTGGTCCAAATTGATTGAATGCGGGGAGCGGCATGTAGATGCTGCACTGGGCGGTTTCCTCCCTTCCTCCTGAATTGTATTTATTTGATTTACGCCTGTTTGCTATTTTCCCAGAAGCCAACATTACCTGTGATTAAAGGAGAAAAATATCCACCAGTGTTTCAATAGAGTGTAGAGAAATTTGCATGATAGCAGCAGAACACTACACCGGTTCTACAACTCATCTATGCAACCCACCTGTGACCGTCCAGTGGAGAGAGGAACTCCGTGATGGGAAATCTGAGACTTTTTGTTCCCGGTTCTACGGGCTTGGCTTCACAGCTTCATGTGACTTCTATATTAATAAAAGATGAGACTTAAGAAAGACAGGCGGAGATGGACGGTGTTAGACTGGTACTGCTGGAGGTACTTTTACTGTACCATGAGAACTTTTCTTGTTTTTTGTCTCTAAGTTTAAGAACGTTGCCATTTTTTTTTCTAGAGAACTCTGTGTCTGTGTCTGCTTGTTTCATTTTAATAGATGCAATTAAGAGAATAAGATAACCGTTGGACTTACATCATCAGTCATTAGTAGTCGGATGGTAAAAAACAACTAGCCAACAACTAGCATTTTATAGCTGGTATTTTAAAACAAACAGGCCTCACAACTGTTTTGCTGATTCCCCAGAAGAGGAGGAAAGCCCCTGGATATTTTTGGCATCCTACAAAGCTGCTTCTCACAGATCGCATTTATCATTCGTGATGAGTTTTTTGTGGCACAGAGATTACATTTTGTAATTTCATCATACAATTTTGCACAATAATAAGTAAACTGAATCTTGAGCTTTATGGTTGCAGCAATCGTGGGACTTTCCAACGGAGAGCACAGGATGATGCTCCTCTTCCACAAAACTAAGAAACACTGAAGTTGCAGTTGATGCTGTTGTTGGTGGTGTAGGGATTTAGCATTACACTGCTCTCGTTTCACCCAGCAGAAACGTTGCTTTACTTACAGTACTGTGAGAAATTATTGTTGTACAAGTTCACACACAAAAAAAAAACAAGTTAACATTCATAGTTTGTCCACTTGCTGTTTCCCTCTGGGGTGAAGTATTTTTCATTTCCTTCTGCACTTTTATTCAGAGTTGTCTGAGTTAGAGTCAGAACAGTGCTAATAAATGCTAAAGCATTTTCTGAAGTGCTGAAACTCATTCATTGATGCACATTTGTGCGTATTGTGCATATCTTGAACAGTGATTGAAACAAAGAAAATAAAAAATCAGTTTGACTGCACATTTTTCTAGCCCGGAAATTTGTTCCCCGTCTGTATAAACCATGCTACACCATGCCGCACCGTCAACTTTAACCAATTCTGGAAGTTTCACATTGCGTATTGAAATTTCCTCTCTCCTTCCCTTCAGGTTAAGAATCTGGGTGTCATCCTGGAGAACACGGTGTCCCTCCCACCCCAGACCAGTTAACTTACTTTCGTCTCAGCAGCATTAAGAATCTACATCCTTCCCTCATGCTGCTGCCATGCCGGTTCACGGTCCAGTCACCTCTCCACTTCCCTTCCTGAACTGCAGCTAAATCAAAATACAGCAGCTGGCATCATTACAATGACTCCGTCTACTTCCTACATCACACCCGGCTCCCCGTCACATATCACATTCAACAGAAATCAATCCTCTTAACATGCAGGGCCATCCACAACCTCGCCTTTCTACATTTCTGACCTCATATCTCTGCTGTGCGAGTTCCCTTCCTCACTTTATGTCCCAGCTGGAAACCCACCTCCTCCTGCTTCTCCTCTCTCTCTGCTGGCATCCTGGACAGTATCTGAGCAGCTGATGTTAGCTTTGATGTTTGTTCCTTCATCTTTTATTTTTGCTTATTATTTAGAAAACACCATTTTTCTGTTGTAGCTGTTGCAGCAGGTGAAGAGCTGGAGGAAACGCACGGCAGCTTTACTCTCTTCCGATTGATGGCGCATCAACTCTCTCCCATTGACACCGTAGCAGAATTTTTAGCAGCATATTACGCACAGCTTGCACACGCTTGGCAGGTGCGTTCTAGTTATCTGCACCACGACCCAGCAATCTTCCCATTGTCGCCCGTTTCCCCCAGCAAAACCCATCACTGCTTATTTTAACACCACTGTTGCTGGGAAATACATCCCATCCTTCTTGCAGAAAAGGTCAACATGCTAAAATGCTAAATTTGCTTGAGCTAGCATGTTACTCCTCTTCGTCTTTTAGATAAAAGCTTAAAAGGTCATTCATGAGGAGATCCGTGGTTGGTCGCTGATGTTTCTCATAAGGAATAAGTGTTCTGATAGATAACACGCTTACAGGCTGAAACACTTCTAATTAAATATACTGCAAGATTTATAAACAGGGAATAAACACAGTTGCAGAGGGAACCGTTCCCAGTTGTTATTGGTCTGCTGCCCATTTTGGCTTAGCCTCATTTTTCTGGAAAGAATTTGTGGCCATCATTTCTTCAGTTCATGTCATCAGTGCCCAGTTTGTCATGTTCTTTCAAAAGTTAGTCATCCTGACTGACAGGTGTCTGCTTTGGAAGGACCTGCCCCACTCTCTTTCTGATTGGCGGATATCATGGCTAGACCAGGTTTTATTGGTAGAGAGTAGATGAATGAGACTGGATTGGGGGTTCTAAATGACCTACAGTACCAAACATTACGTGGATATTTTTCCCTCTCATTTTTCGTAGCAACGAAAAGCTTAAATCCATGTTGTATCACTAACAAATTCATGTCAAACTAATTAAAAACAGAGAAAACATCACATAGCCTACTTTGATTACGTTTAAAATGATGCATTTGAGTCCCAACAGTTATATTTGCAGGCATAAATAAAACATTGACCTCAGGAGTTGCATGTTTTTTTACTTTTCCTGCTTCTTTAAAACATGAAACTAAATGATCATAAACTGTCTAAAATCATTTTACATGAATCTTGCATCTTGCAAAATAATCCAGTAATAAAACCATAATCTGGTGCCAGTGGACAAGTGAGTCAGCACCAAGGCTCCATTACAAGATTATCTAAGCACAACCTGCCAGTCCCAATACATCTGAAACATAAAATTACCATAAGTACTGCAGTACAATACGATGCAGTAGGATATGATGCTTTAAGACTGAATGTGCCTTATTGTCTCCATAGGGAAATTAGTTTAGACTCAGGTACTGTAGCTACTTTTAGCAATCAATAAGTAGACAACAGAAACAAAAAACACTTTACTACCATCCAACCACAGCAGATATACACATATGACTGAATAGAAAAAAGAATAAGAAAGTAAGACGCTATTGCACAATTCACACTGTCCCAAGAGAGCTATTATACAACCCATGTGTCCGTTAACATTGTTTATAGATAAGATTTTGATTAAAATGGCACATATTTAAACCAGTTCAGTGCATTTTGGATCTCTACACCTTCCATCAGACGTTAGTAAGTCATGCTCAGGACAAAGGATGTGTGACAGGTCTGACAAATCATGCCTCTTGTTTCCCCGGCTGCAACACAACATTTTCACGTCAGCTAGAAGAGTTTCAGTGTCATTAATAACATCACAACGTAACTGTGACTTTAACTTCAAAACAAAGACATCCAGAAGAAGCAGCTATGAATCCATGAAACTGAAATATTTCTTTTTGTGGCCAATTACAGAAGAAATACATAAAGTCTTAACAAAGTTATACTGTACATGTTAGTGTTGTAGGTATTCTCGGTGGCTTGTGCTGGAGGATGCTCTCATTGATTTATATGTAGGCATAATCCAGTTTAATTCTGTTCACTCTTTATGAAAATGTCATTCAGTTAAACCTGAGCCATGTTTAGTTTAAATCTAGTGGAAAATATGAATTCTCTTTGCAAACACAATCATTGGAATGCATTCCTGCACAACACAGAGGACTGAAGTGTCCCAAAAGCAGTAATCCTGTCTTCAGAAGCAGTAAATCTGCTGCCAAGCACCTAATAAACACTTTTGTTTTATGAAAACAGTTTAATTCTGAACGGAAATTGAAGTGCCTACCTTTATTTTACCTCTTTTGCCAAGGGAAATGGAAATCAACTTGCTCGTTTGTGAGTCTTCCTGCTAACAGATACACAAAGAAATGGCAAATTAATGTTAAAACGTGCATCAAAAATCATCTTCCCTTGCATACAGTAATGCAACAGTTAAAATGACAAAGAAATGCTGATTTTAAACAGGTTAACATTTCACAAGGGAATAAAACCAAGATGAGAAAACTGATTACAGTTAATTGATGCTGTCTGATGTCGTAAATCTGTGCAGTGGCGGCGCTACTTGTTCGCTTTAATTATGTTGATTACAGACTCATATTATATAAGTGTCCTGAAAGGTAGTCATACCAGAAAAATATGGCACTTACACAAGTACCATTTGCCCACGGCAGGTGCCCCATCTGTATATATGGAGAGATGGAGGGACGAGTGCCAAGGCTGCCCTGATTAATTAATCAGAAACCACAAAGTGAATTATTAATCAAGCTTTGTATGTTGTGTTCACATGTTGTGCAATATACATGTTTATGCTTTTAATTATGACAAGAAGGCATTGTGAAGGTCTTGTATGAGAGTGCCTGAACTGCCTGTGATGTTTTATGCATGGCTCGGCCCTACAGCTTGGCGAGGGTTTAAACATGGTACCTAGAGAGCAGCTTTTTGAGTTCTACTGTTGTCCAGAGTGGGCTGGCTTGGAAAGAAGTGTTGACCTTGTTTTGTAACCGGCGTGTACTGACGCTGCGCGCCCTCATTTAGTTCAAGAGGGCTCCAGGTTAATGTTCCTGTTTCATGTACTTTGCTTTTGACTTTGTTGTTCTGCTCAGTTTAGTTGTTTTCCTATCTCAGCTAATGCTTCGAAAGGAGTTGCCTCAGGCTAGATTTATATCCTGGCATGTTTTGTTAAAAATATTTGCCTACAGTATGTATTTAATAAATACTTAAATAGCTAAGACAGCAGCTTATTATGCCATAAGCAAGCTTTGCCTGGGACTTAAATCATGTGAAGAATTGTTTCTATAGCCAGAAGAGAGAGACAGAGAGAGAGAGAGACAGAAAAAAATGGTCACAGCAAGGAAATAAATACAGTCATTTGCAGTAAAGAGAAAGAAAGAAAAAAGTAAGTATTTTATGTTAAGGAAGGACACGTGCGATACCATGAGGTGTATATTACTTGAATTTTTATTTTTTATTTTTACTGTACTAAGCAATGTTAAGGTGATCTTTTTTCTTACCTCAAATTTCAGAGGCAGATGTAAAGGCTGGGACTCTAATCAAATCAAATTTCCTTTATAGAGCTCTTTTCATGCGAAGCAGCACAGTACTGTATGCAATAGAAACATTTCATGCATAATAAAACTTCATTGATTTATATACATAGCCCTTTAAAACTCACATTGGACCCTACTATCCTACTACCCTATTAAAAAGAATTGGGCCTTAAATTGATCCTTGGGGAACGCCACATTACTTTTTATGAATTCTCGTGGAGAATACATAAACACTTCAGGAAAACTGGTAAATCTGGGAGATAGGAGTTAAGGTTTAAGTACTACGCAGCTCACCTGAGTCTCAGCTCCAGATGTCAATTTAATTCCATCCATCCATCCATCCATTTTCTGAACCGCTTAATCCAAGTGGGTCGCGGGTGTGCTGGAGCCTATCCCAGCTGTCAACGGGCGAGAGGCGGGGTACACCCTGGACAGGTCGCCA
>JAVQJG010132300.1:0-12436 GCA_036024015.1 Craterocephalus amniculus | reverse complement strand
GCACACACAGACATTTTACTCTTCCTCTGATGTTCTGGGCTGCAGTGGTAGGACACAATCTGATCCAATCAGAATCCTGTGTGAGTTTGTGTTTGCATATGTCTGTGACAGTGAATGTCAGTCAGAAAAACACCAACAGGCCACACACTGAGTTTGACAGTGACAGACAATCAGACAGGAGTGTGTGTGTGTGTGTGTGTGTGTGTGTGTGTGTGTGTGTGTGTGTGTGTGTGTGTGTGTGTGTGTGTGTGTGTGTGTGTGTGTGTAAGAACCGATGTCTGCCACAATACCAGCTGGAAAACGTCAGTTTGCTCGAATCGCTGTCACAACAGCCAGTCTGTCCACATGTGTTGGAGCGGGTGTGTTTCCAGATCTGAGCATGCGAAGGATGTGAAAGGAGAGGGAAGGTGTGGAGAGCAGGCATATGCAGAGCCGCACAGATCACGTCTGTCCTGTCAGGGCTTTGTGTTGCCTGCCAGGTTTTAATGAAGAGTTGCATGTTGTTCCCTGTGTGTGTGGGTGGGTGGGTGTGTTTTTCCCTCACTGCCCACTGGGTGTGGTTATCTGAGAGTCCTATAGGTCTTTTTGTGCACCCTGCTTTGCTTGTATTTGTTATTTGTTGGTGCATGCATTGTGTGTGTGCATATATTGCTAGACTAAGTGTGTGGGTGTACACAGCCCGTGGCTGGCTGCAGTGTGTATGGAGGGCAGTACATCAGGGTAAGGCAATCTGCCTCTGAACAGCTCCTTCAGGTGAGATTTATCACCACTGCACTTGGCCTCTTATTATGGCGATGGATTCCCTACCTCTGAATCTGTGTGTGCACATGTGAGTGCACGTGTGGCAGTGCTGTGAGGGTGTGTGTTTTGTGCACTGCTTCAACCTCTCCACCCAAGTCTGCATCCTTATTAAAGTGCTGCAGAGGAAAGCAGCCATTGGTTCCTTTTTTTTTTGTTGTTGACTCCATTCTTGACAACTCCTGATAGGAACCCAGCAGACATGAACTGGGAATGATATAAAGGGGGATGGCGAGAGAGAGGGAATCGTGAGAAGAGAAGAGAAGACAAGAGAAGAGAAGAGAAGAGAAGAGAACAGAAGAGAAGAGAAGAATTTGGGTTGATTTATGCTTGTTTTTCCTGATAACACCCATCTGAACCTGAAGTTGCATCCAAACAAAACTACAAATTCCACGCAAGGTCCCCAAGCAGTGGATCTGACTGACAGTCAGTTAGGTAGCACTGGAGAAATAGGTCATAGAGCTAAAAATACTTATCTATGCTTCCCTCTTTCTCCTACTCTGTCTCTCTCTATCCAGCCTTCTTACAAAAGACAAATAAAACAGAAGAAAGTCTAAATACGAGGATGATGAAAGGAATAACTTGGAAAAAGTAACATGCTTAAAAACATCAGACCTCAGGCTTGCTCCCGTACAAGTACAGAAAAAACAAAATCTTAGAGCCAGAGCGGTAACGAGTGAGTGCAACAGTGTGTGTGCACCTCACTTTGCAGTCTACGCATTCATGTCTATGTGTACGTGTGTGTGTGTCTGCATAGACACTAGCGTGTGAGAGAAAGAAAGGGCTGAGATGGAAAGAGAAAGAAAAATCTAGAAATGGATGCTGAGGCTGTGGCTCGGGCCGTCATCCGGGGCTGTTTGCACACAGAGCCGGTTATTACATGGAACTCATTTAGCTGGGCTCAGTCAGGCAGGGCAGAAATAATATTATATAGGCCCTGCCACAACTGCCTCCAATACCACAGCACACGCTTATCTGCATCTCCTGCTCTAACCAGCACAGAGAAGTAATATCCCTGAAAAACTATGTGACATCCACTACAAAATTGGCTAATTCTGCCTCCTGAGCCTTTGACGGGATAGATATTAAGCCAACTTCATTTATTTCACTGCATTTTGTTCCCAACATATCAGCATATTTTGCAATCAGATTCTCTTTTTTCCTTATTAAAATGAACACTTGTATATTTGTATTGCATTGTATTGTAGCAGTTGTTTTTTGCAATGTGCAACATTGATTCATTTGAAGACAGTGGAATACAAAGTACAGTTTTGTGATCCACTTGAAAATCCTTTGAAGGATCCCTTAAGAAGAAGTTATCTAAAAAAATCTAAAGGGATCTGATAAATGTATGGAAAGTTTACATCACTATTCTGACTGAATATTAAAATAGTAGCATGATATCGATTCACAGTGAAGTGTGGTGTAAGTGGAGGGGTGAGAGGACTTCCATGGTGTGAGGCCAAAAAGATGAGGGGGTAAAAGAGGAAGCAAGGCAGAGAGGAAATGGCTGAACAATAGGGGAGAAGGCAAAACAAGTCATGGACGGAGAATGGGATGAAGAAGGGAGAGAGCAAAGATGAAGAAGGGGCAGCAGAGGTGACAGGGGAAGAACAGAGAGATAGAGAGGGAAAAGGATAGAAACAGAGATTAAATGATTCTCTAATCCAGCGGCGAGATAGACAGGCTGGTAGGGAAATGCACAGTAGATTGGAGCTGGCTTCTCTCCTCCACTGATTTGCCTCTGCGCACGCATGAAGCTTCCACACACATCAGCCGCGCATCATGCTGCCCATCACGCTGCATCGTGCGCTGTAAGGCCTGCTCACGCTCGGATGGATGCTGGACATCAATTAGATTTAACATACACTGATTTAATTGTAAATTATTGCTGAGATTCAGCTAGCTTTAAAGACATTTGAGGACACAACAGGCATTGTCTCTGCTTCCGGCACACAGCCAGCCACCCTATTAGGCCTGACTTTGAACCAAATCCTGCTGGTTGTTTGGCCCATTTTGCAGAAGAGGCCTCTAATTTATGAGCTAGTTTGTTTGTAGACATGCTAATGACAAAGGCTTGTTTAAAAGCCCATTTCATTGTGGTAGCTGGAACATACTTAAAGCAGTGCTGTGTAATGATGCCATTTATATAGTTGCTGAGATGTTTAAATCAGTTTTGATTGTCATTGCCTTGCATAATAAAAACATTCAGCTTTCTGTTTTCACAGATGCGGTACTGAAACTGCATCTAACCTCTCAGCAGAGCTAATACCAGCTGACAATTTGGCTCCTTTGCTATGAGCCTCATTTTTTGTACCCCTTTGTCTAACTTAAAGCACTTAAAAATCAATGTAAGACCCCCATTTAAAATGGGACTGTAGTTCATTAACCACTGGCCCTGAGCCTGGCATTTCCTCAGCACTCCTTGTTCACTTTTTCCTCCATCCTCTTCTTTCATAGCACAACCTTCCTCTCTGTCCTGGTATATACTCCATGCAAATCAGTCAATTTTATCCCTTGACGTGGTTTCACTGAGGGCCTCTGGGAGCAATCTGGCCACACTTTTGCTTTGCTTGGATGAGCATGTTAGAGAAAAAAGGGGGGAGTAGAGGAGCAGAAAGTGCTCCTCTCAGAGGTTCTACACAGTCTCCGGTCCACAATGCCCACCTCTCCTTCAACATGATGCAACATTTCCACATCTGATCATTTAGAGGACAAAATCTGAAACGATTTGCATAACATTCATGTTTTAACATCACTGAGCTGCGTGATGTGTTGAACTACAAAAGCATTTAACCAAAACATTAAAATGCCATCACAGCCAATCAGAGCAGTTGCCCAATCAGCACCATTGCAATCCGGCTTCCTCTCTCCTTTGAAGTGCTCTTCAAAGCAGTCACGTTCAGACCAGTCATTTATGGGATTGTACGAAATGTCGCCCGTGCCTCAGAGAAACCCACAGACAGACAGGCAGTCTGTATGTGTGCTCAGGTAATCCGCCGCGCGTCCCTGCCATCGCACACTGGGCTCGAGACTTTTCTTTGTTTCGAAACTGTTAAAGCTGGAGCGCATGTGTGCTGAGGCGCATAACGGTGGGTTTATATAGGGGCTATTGTGGGTTATTTTGGCTGGATTAGTGTAAGTACCCGCTGACAGACGTACATCAGCCACCTTTCTGGCCGGGAGCCCATGCGGGCAGCAGCCAGCGTCTCTGCATTCCGCTGAAACCAGCCTTAGAAAAGAAGCCCCCCCCCCTAAAAAATAAAATAAATAAAAATAATAATTCTCATAGCGGATCATTTAAGAAAAAACTTCATATGGAATCCTCCCCTTTCAAAGAATGTGTTGCTGTTAATAAATGTGCCACTGTGATAGCTTTATGTTGAAGTAAAGCGTAGGGATGCAATTTAGATGCAAGTATTACGAAGCGCGTAAGATGACCAGTTCCGATCAGCTTATCCATCTGCGAGGGGTCCGGTAGGTAACGCTGCAGCCGAAAACCTCTGCCTTTCTCATTCATCTCATATCTGTCCAAAACAAGAAAAACGTGCACACAGGTAGGATAGCCTACCATAAAGCCGTCTAAGCTCCGGCCAGCCCGCCACCCCAAGCCTGGCTTTGACCGTGGTCTTGGCTTGCTACAGCGACAAGGGACATACCGGGTCACCCAAATCTACCTCCAGCATTCCTCCATATCCCTGCACACGCTTCTCTTGAGGCTTAGGTAAAGGATTTTTATTTTTGAATTGTATCGGAGCGCACAATAACATTGCACAACCCACGAAACCCCTAAAACCTCCAGCTTTAAATGTAACTTTTCATTTGTGCTGATTCGCATCCGCTGACATTATATCACTGTCTGCTCTATGCACTGCGTGTAGAGACGTGTTGATGATCATGCTGAGAATTTAAGGCGCTGAAATTGCATTGACAGCATGCACAAATGCAAAAAACAGAGTCAAGCGCTGAGGAAACGAGTTGTACTTACGATTTCAAGGGGTTCTGTACCGCTGTGGCCATTTTGATATAGTATGATAGAATGTAACACTGCAGAGCCCGGTATTGTACATGTAATGTAGCAGCTATTTCAATTTCATTCATTCTCTGGGGCTGCGGCTGGAGCGGGCAGCCAATAGGAGGCGGGAGCGCTCCGTGACAGCGTTGGGGAAGTGTAGTTTTTTACGCATGTCAACATGAAACACATGGAGGCAGGGTGTACTACAAGTACCAGCGGGAATAGCGGTTTCTGTGGACCTCAGGCCCGCCTTGGACTTGTAAGGGCAAAGCTACCCCCCACCCACCCACAACATCACCACACATCCGAATTACCAAAAGAAAAAAGAAAAAGAAAGAAAGACAAAAAACACAATGAAAATTTTTCAAAAAAGAATTAGGAAAAATGTCTGGTTATCTGTTTTTACATGCTCAGAAATATTAGTCTAAATATATTATAACCTTCACATGTTTGTATTCTTACAACATAACGATGACACATAAAAACACCAATTAACCCCATAGGTGTTAAACTGCAGAAAAGTAGGTTACACAACAAGTTAATAAAGCACTTTATTTTAAGTTCTAAATTTGCATAATCTTAAATTAGTGGTGGCATGTGCAGGCCCATGTTTAACCATATATTATCCATGCCATGGCCTGCTCTGACCAACTTTAATTATTCATTTATCAGGGATGATGGTTTGGGAGTAGGCCTATCATTGATTCTTTCAGACATTTGTCTCTAGTGCATCACTCCATCCTTTGTTACTCCGCTGGTTTACTTGCCTGTTGCTGAATCTAACCCACACATTTTAATTTTGCGTGAAATGCAGACAATGTGTCGCAGGCTTCACTCAAAGGTTTTGTTTACCGTGGGGCGTTTGAACTAGGCTCATCTTTAATTATACTGTACATAGGAAGGAAGGAAAGAAGGAAGGAAGGAAGGAAGGAAGGAAGGAAGGAAGGAAGGAAAGAAGGAAGGAAGGAAGGTAGCGAGGAAGGAAGGAAGGATAAAGGGAGTAAAAGTCAAATAGAGCTCAGCACTGACAGTAAGAGCTGTGATGCTGGAATTTCTGTCTCCATGTCATGTTAGCAGCAGTGGCGCCGCTCTGAAGCCATTCAGTGACATGTGATATTTATAGATCTGTGCTAACAAATATTTAATGAACATTAGCCAGCAGCTCTAATATGGCTGCACTGCTCCAATAAAACACCCCCTGACAGCTAAACCGAAACTTAGATTTTGTTTTGTGTTTTGCTGTAAATTAGGCCTACTTTTTAAGAATATGCATAATTAATTGCCTAACGTTGTAGGGCAATTTTGTAGCCTTGAAGTTTAATTTATATTAATAATTCATTTTAAAAATAGAGTATAGTTTACTCCTGGGTTTGCATATATTTAATTTGATGCTTTTATATTTCATTGCAAAAGTTTCATGAATGGCGAGGTTGCTTGCTATACTTCATTTTAACCACATGGTGGTGCTAGAGTGCAGCTCGAACGCGTAAACAATACGTCTTACGTCAGGAGCCTGCTTGCTGTTTGGCTCCGCCCGCAGCGTCAGCAGTACACGCGCTGTTGTTGTGATTGACAGGCAGTAGTCATGTTAAAGTTTCGGTTTGCTTGTTGCCGTCAGAAATATGTTCTAAGAAACTAAATGACGATGTCAGAAATACTCATGAAGGAAATGGAGAGTATATCAATAGGTCCAGTGATGCCGAAGAAGCGTCCCGAGGGTCCCCGGAGCTTCCTTCTCGTGGACGAACAAGAAAACCTGCAGGTAAAGTTAGCTAGCATGCGCGGAGCTAAAAGCTGCTAGCAGTTAGCTGCTAGGCTAAAGATAACACTTCCTGTGCTGAAGGCCATCAACTGTTTGTTGTCATTTAGTACAGATTTGCAAGCCTGATTGGATTTCAGAACATTGAGTTGAAGCGAGGTTGTTTAATTGAAATTATGGACGGGAACTAATAAAACATTTTGCTCATTCTTTACTGATTACATGTTACATGTAACAGCGTTATGTGGAGTGTCCCCTCTTTTTAATACTTAAAAGCAAAAATGGCATAAAGTGGAGCGGAAAGAAGGAGCGTATGGAATTAGGATAATAGTGGGAAATTCCCTGGTGAGTCATGCAGCACTGACGACCAGTTGGAGGGACTCACGTCTTGATTGTAGTTGCTCAAAAGGCAGGTGAATACGTGTGTTTTGAATGAGGGCGCGCGCGCGCGTCTGTGTTTTTTAACGTGTTCACGTTGCGTTATATACGGTTATATACTAATAATAGCAGATGAATAGGACATAGTAGCATGTTGCTGATTAATGCAGCTGTTATTTTTCGGATAAAAGTGCATCATCAAGGAAAACAACCCAGTTAATTTGTATTATAGGGATGCTGTCATAAAATCCTGGCTTCCCCATTCATATTCAGTCTAATTAAGTTATATGAGTAGCCAGTGATGTCATCATAATGTGGTCAAGCAGTTAATCTCCTGCAATTTATCTCCGCTTAATCCTCCTCTTCCTCACCCTTCTTGCAGGTCCGCAGTGAGGCTGAGTTTGTGGACAGACTTGGTTGTGCAGATGTTGCAGGTGTCAAGGTTCTCTCCATCTTTGGTAACACTGGCGATGGCAAGTCCCACACGCTCAACCACATCCTGTTTGGTGGAGAAAGTGTGTTCTACACCTCTAAGTCCCCCAGCTCCTGCACAGTGGGAGTGTGGGCTGCTTACAATCCCACTCTCAGCCTGGTCGCCCTGGATACAGAAGGACTTTTGGGAGCAGCAGCCAATCAAAACCAGAGAATGCGGCTGCTGCTGAAGGTAAATTTACTGGTTGGGTTTGTTAGATTACACCAGTAACTTAATAATCTGCTTTAGCCTGAGGTAAAAAATAATTAGGTGTTCAATTTTATTCACTATTTTGTCACAAGCTATGAATAATTATATTGCAACCCTTAGACTCTTAATGGCATCCACATGAACAAGGAGTGTGCACTTTATTCTCTTTTCTTTTCTTTTTTTTTGCATTTACTTTTAGATCAGCTTCAGGAATATATTTAGTGTCCATAATTTAGCTTAATTGTAACCAAGGTAAAGCAAAGTTCTCAGGTTTATTTATCTAGTATTATGAACATATAGTGTTCTTTCCACCTGCAGCTCTTGTTTATGCATTGTATGTTAAGAAACTGTTTAAGATGCATCATCATCTCAATGTATAACCATGGCTGACAAATCTGGCAAGGAGCTAACAAAGCTGGTACCATTTATTATCTGTTCACAACCCATCAATATAAAATCATAGGAAAAACTGTCTAAGGGCCTGAAACAGACTTTATCCCTGCTACTGGATAAACTGAGAGACTGGAGTTTACATTTCATTAGCAACATGTAGTCATTCCATCCTTTTTTGAACACTGGAATTGATTCTTTTATCAAGCCTCGTGGCCCAAAAATTGATTGGGGAGGGGGATAAAAAGAAAACAAAAACAAGGCTTGTGATTCAGCTGATAAATAGAACTATACAACCCGTCCCAAGCATGGTTCATACAACACATTGGATTGCTAGGATTGCTAATTGCAAACAAAATTGGTCATACTGAAGATTAGTGATATTAATCACTTCTTCCTTCTTCTTCTCACCTGTTACTTGATGAAGGATAGACAGTTAGGATGCTGTCTCAGCCATGAGATTAACTCTTTTTTTTCCAAAGTCCAGAGATTTAACCAGGGTTACATGTGCCAGTGTCATCCTGACAGCTGGGATTAATGTGACCATGATAAGAGAAAATATATCTTTAGTTCATGCAACATTTGAGATATGGCTCCTAAAGACCAGTTTAAACTGGTGTGGCATCTGCATCAGGTCAGCCGGCGGATCTGAACTGTACTTTGTATCAGTAACCCCAAAATCTTGCATCCTGCATACTGCAGTTCCTAACAAATACTAGTGATTGTAGCCTTGCATGCTTTTTCAGCTGGGACTGTGTGCTTTTATGGATTTGTTTAAGGTCCCAGTTGGGATGGAGGGTCAGAGTTGACCCACCTCTCACATGCCTCTTAAGATGGCACAAACTATAGTAAGCTGTGGGGTTTAAAAATGTAAACAGCAGCACAGATTTATTCATACTGCAACACGACTAAAGATATCCTAGCATCATGACTGATGTACCAGTCACACATTTTCTACGCCACAGCTTTATATGCAAACTACACCAAGTTATCTTCACGCCTTTCTAATCCTGCAACATTGTAACGTTTTGTGAAAGGACGCACTGTTGCAGGATAAGCCCAGCTTGTTTGGTTAATTTGTGAACGGGCAAGGGGGGCTTAAAGAGGGGCTCATGGTTGCAGCCATGTGGTGGAACTGATGTGTGAAAGAGGCTACACACCATCCAGATGACGCAGTTACTTAATCAATGTTCAGATCAAAACCGTCAGCTCAAGGTTTACAGGCTGTCTCCTGTCCTGTCATACACACCGCTGAAGCTGGGATTTATTCCTTTAGTGTCAGATTAGTGGCTAACGGAACCTCTGTGGTTAATGATCTGTGAGTGAAAAGAGGACCTGGCTAAACAAAAAGACTGCAAGAAGCCTGCCCTTCAAAATCTTTCTTTTACCAGTATGACCGAACAGGATGAAGTCCTTCTAAGCCCGCTTTATTTGTCTTGACATTTATTTAGGGTTAGGCAATATATCGAGGTTTTCAAATATACTTGGACTTCGTCACACTAGAATGAGTGAATATTGTTTATATTGAGTTAGCTTGTTTTGAGTTAAAACTTACCTCTTTTTTTTTTAGCATTTTGCACATCTGTATGCTTGTTATAGTCATTGAAAGTTATTTTTTTATTATTTTAATACACATTTACTTTATTTTCAGTCTTAACATTTTAATGCACATGAGCTTCTGATCCTTAATAAAAGTGCACTTAGAACTCAAGGCTGTAAATGTTCTTAGAAAAGTTACTTAACCAAAAAGAATTATATTGAAATATATATCATATATCATGAGTAAGAAAAATTGGTCGAGCTATGAAATTTGCTTCATATGGCCCAGCCCTACTTATCAAAGCAGATTTCATGGTTCTGATCAAGATATTTATATACTTTCTCTTTAATATTCAAGAATTCCTACACAGCATTGCTGTAAATATCCTGAAGTAAATATCCTGACTATTCATTCAAACAGATTTTGAAAAGTTAAAGTTTTATTCTCTTCCAGGAGGTATGTATGTATTCCATTTAATAAAACTTTGCCTGTTTAGTTATGATCCTCAGTTTATAGGCCTGTGGGTCCCTGACCCGCCCCCCATCCTGTTGAAATTACAGCTATGTAACAGTTTAGGTGTATCCGATTAAGGTTTTTTGTCTATTATGGTTTTATTCACATGGGAGACATTCTAAAACGAGTGAATATATGTAATTTAATTTTCAAAACATATATCCTTCATCAGAAGCTAAAGAAAAAAAACAGCACTGCTTTGTGTGCATCCAGTCGGTTTTCATCCATGTGCTGTGTGGTTTAGTTCAGTCAGGGAGCTGGTGGGGTTACAGCAGAGGAGTAGTTCTCATCTGTCTCGGTACGCTTGATTTTTACCGTAACATTTCATTTATGAAAAGGTCTGAGAAATGCCACAAAGCAGATGATTAGTCCCTAAAAAAAGAAAAAGGTTGGAGATCTCAACTTTGGTGTTATCTGAGGACAAAACTGGGTCAGAATGACTAATTTGTGATGAAAAGCTTAAAGCAAAGCATGTGGTCGGGAACCACTGATGTCTGGGATTTCTTATCTCTTTATTCCATGATTTCATTTTATTTGTGCCACTTTGTCGCCTTGTTTTGCATCAGCCTGATACTCTGTGTGCATTTTCTTGTGTGTTTACCAGGTCCTGGCTGTCTCTGATATAGTGATCTATCGCACACGGGCAGAGCGGCTCCACAACGACATGTTCCAGTTCTTGAGTAGCGCCTCAGGGGCCTATCTGAAGCACTTCACCCCTGAGCTGAGGGCTCTGTCCAGTCGCTGTGGTCTGGATGTGCCCCTGTCTTCTCTTGGGCCTGCCGTCATTGTCTTTCAGGAGACAACACACACACAGCTGCTGGCGCATGGTAGGGGAAAGAAAAACAGTGATCTGCTCTTTTACCTTCCCCTTTATTTTCTCCAACACAGCTCCTTCATTTCCCCTGACATTCCTGCAACCCAGCTGCAGATTTCAGTCTCTGCTTTCTAATGTAGACTCCAAGATGGCCGGCCAAGCTGACACACTCCTGCAGAAGCGTTTTCATGACTTGGGTTTGGGAACGGAGGCCTTCAGCTCAGTGCAGTATGTAGGCACTCAGACCATCACACCTCCCACAGACTACAGCATCCTGCTGGAGGCCGTCAGGCAGCAAGTGAAGAACACTCACACGCGCTCCCCCCGGCAGCCCGGGATAGTGTTTCAAGCTCTGGAAGTAAGTTGTATTCTGCCTTTTAACAGAGAGATTAAAAAAGGAGCAACTTTGTTTTAGTCTTCTGAATAGTCTGTCTTTATCTCCCCTTCATCTGCTTTTACGTCCACTTTTCCTTTGTACAATCCCTCCCTTTTATTTTCCCCAGGCTTTGAGTGACCGTTTCTGTGGGGAGCTATCAGATGACAAGATGACTCTGTATTCCTTCTTCCCAGACGAATACTTCACTTGCTCCTCTGTCTGCCTCAGCTGCAAGTAAGTTGATACATGGTATGAAAACTGGGTTTTTAGAGGCTGAGTGTGGACTTCTCTTCAGTTAAAGCTCCAAAATATCTTTTGCACTCAATCCGCTCTTTTTTTTTGCAAAGTTAGTTATTGAACTTGCTCTGGGTGGAAGTGTGATAATTTAATTATTCCCACAGTTAATTTGTCAAGATGGAAAATTAAGCTTTTGGACATGCAGGAAATGCAGGTTTCCCCTGGTTTCAGTGTATTATGGTGAATGAACTGTACTTGTGTAATGTTTTTCTAATCACATCACTCAAGCCATTCACACACTCATACAGCACTTCCTAACACACACACATTCATACTCCAGTAGACACACTGGCCCTCATTTATCAAATGTTCGTACGACTAAAATCTGAACGTACACCCATTTCCACGCAAGACTCAGTATTTATCAATATGAACGTGAGCGTAGGATAGGATCAGATCTCACGACAGCTCTGACTACGTGTACGCAAATCTGAATCAGTAGCCTTTGAGTTTGCGGTTCAGCGCTCATCAGAAACTAAAGTGTTTACTGAAAAAAAAACTTCAAACCGTCAGTCAAGGATGTAAACAGCTCTCGAAATAATAATAATAACAATAGTAATAATAATAAGAAGAAGAATAATGATAATAATAGTAATAATTACTATTATTATTATAATTCAAAAAATCCAGTGATAACACCGCTGATGTTTGAGGTGCAGAGCGACGGACGAACGTGCACCCTCGCTCCTGCGTTCTGGTTCTGGTGGTCTGGTGGTCTGACTCAGCGGGCCGCTGTGGGAGGACTGTAATGCTGTTTGTGGTGCCTGAATCTGAAACATTAAATCTAAATAAAAATGTGAACCCGTGTATCATGTCAGCTTTGTGTCAGTATACAACTGTCCAGATCCGCCGGATCTGTATCTCCCCTGCCTGC
>JAVQJG010132260.1:0-10222 GCA_036024015.1 Craterocephalus amniculus | reverse complement strand
TCACTCAGCATTATAAATCCCCTCCAAATAAAACTCCTTTTTGAATGCCATTCACCACATAAAGTGTCACGTTTCTCTCCTCACTACAAAGGCTGCATTCGCAACAGGCTCATTTATTTCATTATTATAACTTACATTTTGTTTACGTGTAGCTACCATTTTCGCCGGTGGGAACCGCTATTGTGCGGCTCCAGCCTGCTCAACCGGCTGTACGAAGGATCTTAGCCATGTACGACGTGTCTGGAGTACTCGTTAATCTACGACCATTTTTAAGATGAACGTTAACAACGATGCTTTTGGGAAACGCACCGCAATTGTAAGATTCATCTTACAATGCAGTATACGAGCACTTTGGCTCTACGATGCTTTTGGGAAACGCGGCCCTGGTAGAAAAGTGAGTCTTGTAAGTATTGCACCTGACTCTATGACACGTTTGCAATGAGCTTGTAGACACGCCCGGTTTGGTATGTTTGCTTCGTTTCCTCCTGGTGAATTATTTCCATGTAAACTGTATAGATGATATTGGCTTTTAACCAGGTTTAAGTTTGACTAAGTGGACTTGGAAATGAGCGATAGCCTGGAAAAGTTGCTGCTAATCAAAATTAGCAGCTCTAAAATAATGCACTCTCAAAGAGAGGGTCAAATGCCTAAAAAGTGGACTGAATACCACTGATAATGTATAATACAGGTGTACAATGACATTTCTAGAAATAGAATTAAATTTAGCCTGCCGTGCATGTTTTAACAATAAATATTTTTCACATCATCAGATGAGACTTATTGCACAGTCCCTGAGCTCCTGCCAGCCCGTGATGTCTGAGATTTGCAGCAACAGCATGATCAATTCGAGGTATGTCTGCAAAGTTTTTATTGTAATTACTCAGGAAGTAATATGACTCAGCATCACTATTCACTTGACTAAAAAGTATATTATTTTTGTCTCCTGTCTTTAAGGGTGGAATGAGTACTGCGTCACTTTGTGGAAATCCTGCAGCTTCATCCATGAGCCACAAACGCCAGCTGATGTACACATGTGATCTGAGAAGGTCATCCTGGTCATCAGATACCCTTTGGATGATGGACCCATGTCTGCTGTGGTCAAGCTTTTCAAACTACTGGGTTTCTAACTTGTTGCAAGCTAAACATTCACATGTCCGAAATGTGGGGAGTCAGGAGAAAAAACCTCTGTGAAACTCTCTTTATCAGATGGACATAATGTCAAATCACATGTATCCAGGATGACTTCCTAAGGACATAATAATGTTAATAAGTTTTCAAAACATCTCCATGGAACTCATTCTACATTGTGGACTAATTACTTTGATTCAACTCATAAAATGAACCTTTATTTAACCTGCTAGTCATGTACCAACAATGTAGCAGAAGCTGTCAATTCAAACAAAGAAAATTTGTGTAAACTGTGTAAAATGTGAATTTTATTATTGCAAAGCAGTTAAAATCTGTTATGATGTATTTAACACATTTATTCTGTTTAACAGTCTTTAACATGTTAAGAAGCATATTTAGACTGTATATTCATGTCTTTCTTAAAGATGTAAACTAATGGGTAATAAATTTAAAAGAAAAGTACATATCCGTCTCTTTTCTGGATAGGGAATGAATTTTTCTTCCTTTTTTCTTTTACTGTAAACAGAAATGCACATTTTTACACGTTTGTGTCAAAGTAACACATTTTTTGTGTTATTCTGATTAACACAAAAGACGTACTGAACACATTAGTTGTGTAAAGTTTAACACAACATGTGTTGTCCCTAATCTGATGCAGCACGTGTTAAAATTTAACAAATCTTTTGTTATTTTTAACACATCTTTTCTAAAAGTGTAATAATAGGTTTTATTTTTGGACCATATTGTGCAGCATTACATGTTAGGAAAAGTCTTGCTTTTCCTGATATTTCATCCTTTCCTCGGGACCCAGCTGGTCATCCTGAACCCTTCCTCTAGTGTTACCATCAACAGACGTCTCCTTTCTGATAATGCTGGTGGCACTCAGATTCAATGCAAGTTCTCAAATGACTCTTAGAATTCCCCCTATTACATTTTACATCTATTCCCACCTGAATGGTCTCAAACTTTTTTCTTCCTTAGAAATGGTGAATATTGTTTGAGCTGAGTTTTAGCTGGAGACACATTGAGCTGTCAGGATCAGATCTCAGCTCCATTGTTCCTCTGGTTCTGCAGGCATGATTGACAAACATCTAGTCTATTGATCTATTATTAAACATGTTTAGTTTTCTTAGCCCTTAAACTCAGAAAGTGTTTCCAAGTCTTTTATTTGGGGCTGAATATTCAACCCAGCTTGTTTTATTTTGTGAAAAGGTAAACTCTGGAAAAGAGCAGCATTTGTCATTAACAGCTTGTATATTGAAGCAGAAGATGAACAATTGATTTGAGCCTGAAAGAAGTCTTGTCCTTGAAACAATCAGAGCGACGGCAGCTTCACGTTCTGCTGGTTTTGTTTGTTCATCGATTCAGCCGACCAATCCCAGCAGAGCCAGGGGAGATTTCAGGAAGCAACCTTGGAGATGATGAGCATTTATTTATTTATTCATCCTATCACTTCCAGCTCTTCTCCTTCCTCTTCCTCCTCCTCTTGTGCTTCTTCTTCTGCCTTTTAAAAACGTCTCTGAGGGAAAATAAAAAGCCTCGAACCAGCAGATGTTTGGAAGGATGAAGAAGATGACCTTCAGAAGAACATTTCAAAACACTCCAGCTTCAGGTTGGATTCACATTAAACTGTCCAAAGTTGGCTTTCCAACCTTTGACTTTTTATTTCTGCAGATTTCCATCAGTCTGGGTTGGTGTTGATGTCAGAGGAAAATGAGAGTAATGTTTTCATTTGATTCTTACCTTCAGGCTTAAGATAGATAACAAGAACAAGAATTAGAAAGAACATTTAAACCCGATCTAAAACAACCAGAGCAAAACAATGTATCCTTAACTCGCCATCAGAGCTAAACATTATAGGTTAATTTATCAGCTTGACAAGAACTTCTGTTTTCAACCCACTGATGAAGCACAAACAAAAATTATTATGTAAGCAAATGTTTTAATAAATTGATCAACTAAACAGTTGTTAAAGTATTCAAAATGTAAAAAATAAAGTACATGAAAAACAAATTAAAAAATAATAAACAAATATAAAAAAATTGACTATGGCCTATAAATAAACAATAATTTCATTAAGAACTGATATTTCGAAATCATTATGTCATTTTGACTACATTGCTTTTAGAAATCTGATATATCCTTGGTGGAATGATTTGATTATAAATTTCTAAATATTAAATAAAGCTTATAGCGTTAGACCCAAACAGATAGATAGTGATTTAAAAAATGCATGGGATCGTTCAACAAGTATAATCAAACAGTCACTTAAAACTGGAGTTTGAAAGTGTAGAGAAAATACTGTCTCAGTCAGGAGCTCAGATCTGTTACTCAAACACCTTTTTCACCTGCCTCTGGAAACTTTTCCTCAGCTGTTATTTATTTTACTTATTTGTTCAGGTTCTTATTGTTATGCAGTAGAACACGAAGCCACATGATAACTGATGAAAACCTTTAGAAAACCCTGACCTCTGGAACCAGCTAGTCCACCAAACAAAAATACATGAATCAACCCATGTGCTGCATTACCAGATTCTTTATTCTGATGGTCTTCACTGACCCCACCCTCAGACATAAACTCTGTTCTGATTGGTCTCCTTCAGTGACTCTGCCTACCATCAGCTCTGCTGACATCTACAGTATAATTTGGGACGATATTTTATTGGCTGCAGAGTTTGTCCCTCCCCTGAGAGTAGGATGAGTCATCAAGAAAGTCCTGCTGGTTCAGAAAGTAGAAAGCGAGGCAGAGCCTTCAGTCATCAGAGTCCTCTGTGTGGAACCCAGTTTGAATCCCAGTTCGGTTTCAGGAAATAGACACCCCTTCAGATTAGATCCAGGCAGGTGATACAGATCCTGGATAAGTGCGCACATGTAGCTTCTGCAATAGACCATAGCGATCACAGAAACACTGATCTCCAGCTAAAAAAGAAGAAGGGAAATTCCGGCATGGTTTTAAAATAAAGAGAGAAAAGTGGCAAATTATTACTCCATCACGTCTTTTTATATCATACGTTTTTTTATGAGATTGCTGGTAAGAGACATTAATTACAGAACAAGTGTTAACAGTAGTCTTGGGGGTGGAAACGACAGAAAGGGTGAATGTAAACGGGACAGAAGGAGAGAGCCGAAGGAGAGGATAGGAAGACAGTGTAGAGCAGTGAGCGGGGAAATTATTGTTTTCCATTGGTGGAGACTGCTGACTGGAAAGGCCCATTTATGCTCCCTGACGGACGTAAAAAGGGGCGTCCGTTCCAAGCGTCTTCATGCGTCGCTGCCTTCATGCTTCCATGCGTTGTTTCTGTTGCCACGGCTAACCTCCGCTGAGCTGCAGTGCTGAGTTAATTATAAACTCTGCGATACTACGTCAGTTTCAGACGCCGGTTGGCGGCACTAACACGCTGCTATTAAGTTGTTTCTAACCACCAACACACCCTGAACACTTGTAGAACTTTGTTTCAAAAGCTTGTGCAACTTCTAATGTTTTTTTTCGCCATCTTCATTCTTCTTTTATGGTTTTCTTCTTCCTGTTTATCTATTTATTCTTTCCTGGTTTTTTTCTGCTCCACTATGCTCAACACTGACCCCAGTGTTTCCGGTGGTATTACTCCGTCTTCTGGGTCGAGTGACGGATGCGCAAGGAGCCTGAATTTGCACCAAAAACGCACAGAATTGACGCAGAAGATGGACAAAACTTTGCGTGCATCTGCGTATCTGTCATCTGCGTCGAGCATAAATGGGCCTTAATATGGGATGAAATTAAATAAATCCTGAAACTTAGCCTGGTCTGGAGTTGGCTAGCTCCACAGAATACGTCTCCATGGTAACTTGTGCCATCACGTATCCTACTTTCCCTATCCTGCGGTGTGCAAATGGATCACGGAGAAGTTGATCTAGGCCCCAGGCTTCCTGGCTTGGAGAGATGCTGCTTGTTGGCCCCTCTTTCCTGTCTTCTCCACCCCCAACTGATCCAGGTAGATGGCCGTCCTTACTGGTTCTGGTTTTGATGGAGGGTTTCCTCTGCATTGTCTCCTCCTGCAGCTCAGGATAGAAGACTGAATCTCAGATTTGATTTTGATTACCTAGCTGTGTAATTATTTAATTAAATGGCTTTATTATTTATTATAATTGGACAAGAATTAATTGGACTGTCTTTAAAAGTGTTTTGAGATACTTTGCCACCACTGTTTCTCCGTTTTGTCTTTTTGTGTTTTAATGCAGCAAATGCTTCATGTGCATGTTCGGATGGTTCAGAAAACTTGTTTGGGTTTCAGTCCAAGACTGCAGCTCATATTTAGAATGATTTTAATCCCATACAAGTTAAAATGAAGTGTTTGGTGGAATTTCCTCTGTTCTTTTTGTGTTTTTTACTTTTTCCTTCTTTAGAACAAATATTTAAAACTCTTCAGCTGAACCATATCTTTGTTGCAGTTTCTGATGAGTTTGGAGGACATTTGTAATTTTGTCCTGAATGTTGTCTAAAGTAAATAAAGTCATCTAATTGGATCTGGCAAATCTTCTCTGTCTCTAATTTAACAGAGCGGGTTGTCATTAAATCGCTGAGACTCTCGTCCTGTTCAAGCTTTTTTTCCACTGCACAATTTATCTTTTTGGCTGCTTTAAGCCTCCAATTTGTTATGAGTTATTGGGCTGTTCCCCATTATTCCCCTGTGATTGAGCAGGAAGTATTCGGGACATGATTTATAGATGTTAATTGTGGTGTTCAGAAATTCACAATGGAGAGGAGAAGAAGGAGGAGGAGGAGGAGAGGAGGAAGAAGTGAGCAGCACATCTGGAGAAGTCATCATAGCTGAAGCCAAGTTTCTGCTCATGGGAGGGAAGTAAAAGCAGAGCTGAATGTGAACTAAGCTGCACCCTGGAGACTACAAAATATTTTCCCCTGTCAGCTCGGCGCTGGGCCCCTTTAGCTCGGCCTCGGGCCCCACAAATCCCAGATGAGCCGGCCTCTGGTGAACCCTGGCCCACATTGTGGTTGCTCTGCTGGAGCACCGAGCGCTCTGCCCAAACAAGACATTGTGGTATTTGATATTAAAGCAGCATCAGGCAGGACATCCATCACAGTGAGGAGGAGAGGTGGGGGGGAGGTGGGGGATCAGGATGGGAAAACAATATGTGTCTTTTCCTAAAGTGGATCCCACCTGCAGGTTCGGGGTAAGGAACCGTCACTCCCATCGAGACACAGCTCAGGAGGAGTTCATAAAAAACTAGCTGAAGTTAGTCCAGAGAAGCTAATGACCCCCCCCTCCCTCCCTCCTCCTCCTCCTCCTCCTCCTCACCCCTTGCTCACCCGCTCTGACTCTATCAGAAGTCCATCAATAACTTCACATGTGTCCAGCGTGGTGCTGACACACTCAGGGAGGATCGCTCTGCACCATGACGGCAGCGTTTAAAAAAAAACCTGCAACATGCTCAAACTGTTTGCAGCGCAAGGACTTTCCAAGATTTTCCAGGATCCTCTACGACACTTGTTAAGTAAAAGACACCCTAATTCACAATGACATAATAACTCTAAAATAAATCAAACTGACCTTTTAGTTTACTAGCAGCTCTTTGTTTTAATGAGCAGTTGCATTCACTGACCTCAAGAGAAAATCAGACTCTTCAGCTTCAACAAACTACTGAATGTTCTTTTTTCTTTTTCTCCCTTGTTTTCTTGTTGGTGTTCATCACGTCGTGACGTCAGAAAAAGTTAAATATGAATCTAACAATCTAAATGTTTCAGTCTGACAGAAGTTCATGTGACCATCTAACATCTTGAAACACAACTTTCCGTATTCTTTAATCTGTGTTAAAGGGACTAAACCCGATTTCACGTCCGGCTAGTTTGGGCATGGCGCTCTTTCTCTGCCAAGTTAATTTCCGGAACGTCCAGACTCCGATCAGCCAGTAATAGCGTTCCCATAGTGATCTGGTATTAAGTTACGAAAAATAAACCACTTAGCCGAAAAAAAGCGTCACACAAAAGAAAAAAAAACTAGCCGCTATTGCTAACTAAGCTAGCCCGCCATGAAATCGGGTATAGTCCCTTTAAAGTCTGCAAGAATAGTAATTAAAGGAGTAGTTACTGTTTTTACAGTTCCCATGAAATTGATTGTTATTATATAACATATTACATGTGTGTCATTATGCAACAAAATATCATTTTCTCTCAGGGGATTAATAGAGTGTTTTTCACTTCACATCCTGGTTCTGTAGAAGCTTTTCTTTCTTTTTAAAAGGATTTTCCCCCTTTCCTCTGCCCTCTCATGTAGCGCAGGATTAAACTGAAAATAATATTTGATGTGATGTGATATGTGTTTGTTTCCTTGGTGTTCATTAAATTAATTGTGTGTACAACTATAATGAACTCGATTAACTAGTTCAATTTCTCTGTAAGAACCCTGAGATGAAATAACGAACAAATTGTGACCATGTTATTTTAAATACTATTAGTATTCGAATTGTTTTTTTTATTTTTTATTTTTTTTATGTTTTTTTAAACTCTTTTTAACTACACTGGATCCCCAGTACCTCTGAGCACTGTCACTTACATTGTCGACAATTTCTAGTGACGGTAATATGTACACTAACTGCGTGGGGTACATTGTGATGGATAGTTGAAACTTTAAATGATCTACTGACATTTTCCAGGCATTTATATCCTGTCCAGGAGGTTTACAATCCAGCCACAAACTTCAGTGTTTATTCAAACACTTTATATGGTATATCTAAAATAGTGATCCATGTTAACATCATTACTGTACTTATCTTTTTCTCATAATTTAAAAACCCACTTATGGTTAAAGTTTTGACCAATTAGACAGCTTAAATTTGACAGTACTGTCCAATCAAGCAACGCCAACGATCAACAAGTGAAAAGAAAGTTGTGAGTATACAGTAGGAAGTAAATTGAAGCATGACTACATTTTATAAATACAGTATATTTTTTCTACTGAAAACCAGCCAAGCCTTGATAGAATGATGTGCAGATGAGAAAAGGGTTGGTCCCTGTTGATCTGTGTATTATTTCTACAAATTAATGTTAGTAATAAATTCAGTTTTGTTGTTTTCATTGGTCTTTATGGTGCAATATCTTCATTTTACATCTTTTTAGCCTTAATATCTGACAAGTGAAGCTCTCATGAAAAAATGATGTCTGGATGTTGACTGGGATTAAAGGACTAAACTTCTACAAGACATTTTGCATGCTTGAATTTTGACAGGTGAATTCAAATCAGTTTAAATTGTTGATGGATATCACTTATTTGCAAACAGTTTGTTTTATATCTTAATTTTGTTTCCAAGTATTTAATCACAGTTTGTTTTTCTAGAAAAAAATGTTGATGACTCATCCTGCACTTGGGGATGTGTACTAACTATGCATCCATGAAAATGGCTTCTGAATAAATACAAATAGATAAATAATAAAAGTTAGTTTTCTGGTCGGAAAAATGTGATGGGTGTAACTAGTGTCTTGGAGAAAAAGTTTGGTGAGAGTCTCTGTACCTTGGTGCTTGGGTTTAGACTATTTTATTGGATACAGATTTTGGATTATGGACACTGGATCATCTGGTGACAGCTTGGTTTGAACACTGCCTGGATTAATAATTCTGATTCTTGGAATATGGACTGAAAGAATGGAGCTCAGCAGCTGGTTGACCATGTAGCTAACTTGCATCACCTAGCAGCATGGGTCCGAAGAAGGTACTGACTGACGAGGAGGGTGAGGAAATTAACAAGTCTTGTCAGCGGAGATTTCTGTTGTAAAGCTTCAGCAGAAGTCCATCATGGATCTGGTGGAGGGGGTGAAGGCACTCCAGATCCAGAAGGGCGAGAAGGATCGACATCTGGTGTACCTGAAGGGTTGGGTGGAGGAACTCCAGCAGTACAGCCGGATTAATGACTTGATTGTGACAGGGCTCCAGATCAAACCATGGTCATACGCTCGGGCGGTGGCCGACAACAACGGAGTGGAGCCCGGTGAGCAGGATGCAAACTCCGTAGAGCAACAGGTGGCATCTTTCCTACAATCCAGGGTGACTGAAATGGGAACATCATTGAGGCATGCCACCCCCACCTCGGAGTGGTGACAGTGACAGAAGAGCAGTAATAATTTAAATAAAATAATTTGAAAAGAAAATAGAATGTATTGAATGATGTAATTAAAAACAATAAATGTAAACAAATGGATTATCCTGAATATTTTATTGAAAATGACAGTAAAATCTGTGAAGACACTGTTATGGCTGAAAATCTTAACAAATTCTTTGTAAATGTTGAACCCAACCTTGCAAAGGTAATAACTGATTAAGGCAAAACTGGTGATAATATGGAATTGTTGATGGAAAGGAATACAAATTCAATGTTCATTAGAGCTGTGGACACAATAATTTCTCCTCAGGGGGATTAATAAAGTATTTATCTATCTATCTGGAAGAGAGAGAGATACTGGATATTGTTAATAAATGTAAGGGTAAAAAGTCCACAGATTTTAATGACATAGACATGATGATAGTGAAACATGTGATTGATGTAATTGTGAAACCATTAACATTTATCTGTAATTTATCATTCTGTACTGGGTTGTTTCCAAACAAAATGAAAATAGCCAAGGCCATTCCATTGTTCAAGAGAGGTAACTAACATCTCTACAGCGACTATAGACCTGTTTCCTTACTTCCACAATTCTCTAAAATATTTGAAAAACTTTTTTGTAAAAGATTGGAAACATTTATTGAAAAACATAAATTATTTTTTGGTAGCCAGTACGGGTTCAGATCCATTAGGTCATCTTCATTGGCATTAATAGGAGCTATAGAAGAAATTACAAATGCTCTTGAACAGAAGAAATATACAGTTGGAATATTCATTGATATTAAGAAGGCATTTGATACAATTAATTGTAGTATATTGATAAAGAAACTGGAGAGGTATGGGATAAGAGGGATTGTAATGGA
The DNA here is from genome assembly GCA_036024015.1 of Craterocephalus amniculus. Lineage (NCBI taxonomy): Eukaryota > Metazoa > Chordata > Actinopteri > Atheriniformes > Atherinidae > Craterocephalus > Craterocephalus amniculus. The sequence goes on along the minus strand of JAVQJG010132260.1, from coordinate 140 downwards.
GTGGATTAAAAACTATCTCCAACCGGGCCCGGATATAGGCATGGGCAAGGAGGGGCAATGCCCCCCCAAATGCTGTGACTGCCCCCCCAAACGCGATGGCAGGAAAAAAATTCAAAAATGTAAAAAATATTTGAATGTGA
>JAVQJG010132216.1:0-15730 GCA_036024015.1 Craterocephalus amniculus | reverse complement strand
ATATATATATATATATATATATACCACAGTTTCTGTTTCCTTTCACTCACTGGTTAACTAACTGGGTTGGGCAAAGAAGGAGGTTGGTTAAAGCTGCAAAGATATTATAGTTAAACTTAAAGAAATTGTCCCAAACAAAGTTTCTGAATAGAGTAAGAGTCCTGTGGTCCAGAAGTAGAACAGTTGCCAGCCTGGCTTGAATTATGGCAAGCCGCTTGTTGACTGCTGTGGTTCAAATGTTAGTTGTTGACCTGGATGTGGATTTGTGGGCCAGTAGTGGTCCTAAGACATAGATTATGGCAACTTCCTTAAGGGCCACATGTGGCTGAGTTTTGGTAGCCACACTCACATTTAGTCAATGTGAAAGTCAAGGCCAAATTGGGGGCAAACAGTAATACATATGTGTTTTTTGTTTTTTATGTTTTAGATTAAGTAAAACATTCCCCTAAACCAAGTGCCTTTTTTTAAACAATGAGTTGGGTTTAGACATGCTCAGAAGTTTAGTCGAAAATCACCTGCTAGTTTATTCTTCCATGGCTCTAATTCGAGTATTTCTCTATAATTTTTACTTATTTTTCACCTAAATTTGTTACATTGAGGTGGATAATTGTAAAAGAATTCCCTGAATATGAAAGCAAAGGATGGACTTCTTCAGATTCCAGACCACCACACCAAGTAAGAAAGACATTACATAGACAAACAGTATGTGACCATGATTTAATATTTGTTTGAATTGTAGGACAGGGGGAGAATCATTCAGCCACAACATATGACCTGCTTCCTGACATGTGACCACATTGACACAGATTGGTCCCCCTGCCCCATCAAACCAAAATTACTAATGCAAGGCGATTTTGTACAGAAAAAGAAAGTGCAGCACTCATGCAGGAAGAGATCAAAAGTTTTACTGAAACCATACTGTCACAGCTGACGCATCCTTTACAAATGAGCTCCTACTTCCTGTGGTGTGCTGTTCATCATTTTTAGCACTACAAAGATTTTTTTCTCAGTGTATGTTTCATTTTAAGGAATAAAGTTTGCATTTTGATATATTTTCAATGAGCCCAAAATTTCATCCCAAAATTCTTCAACAATTGTGACCCCGAGCGTAACCTGACCTCTGCTTACGATGACATGGGCACAGGCCTGATGAAGATGGACTATTCCTGAGAGCCGATTACACCCACAAATCTGTCACCATCCTCACCTGAAAGATGAGAGGCAGACGCAGGAAGAGAGAGAGACGAAGGGACAGCGGGCCAGAAATAAGTGGTTCGTGACGATGATGAGGAGATGAGGAAAAGATCACAGAGTTCCATCCTCACCTGAACCTGTGGGTTCATCTTCAGTCACCCTTTGCCAATGTCCACAGCCAAACACTGGGGGGGAGAAGGTCAGCCAGAGGCCATGGGGTCCTACCACAGGGCAAAGTTCTCCTCAATCCCTTAACACACTCTCACACACATACACAGAGACATACCCTATTCTCATTTTCATTCCAAATGCCCCCTTGACCTCACTATTAAAACACAAGAGCAAATCCCCCGATTGGTCACAGCGGCTCAGAAACAAATGATGCCAAATACCTGACTCCTGTATGGCCTTTTCTGCAGGGAGGCATGAGAGGGCTGAAGCCGCCATGTTTGACATTCTACTAAATATATTCCAATATAGGAAATGTGGTTTGCAAACATTTAAGGGGGCAGAAGGGATTTGTTTAAGATGTGCAGAGGTAGACGTGCTGAACCATAACTACCAGAATGAGGCCTGTTCTGCATATGAGGGGACTGAGCCAAACATTACTTGTAATGTACATAAAAGGAGACAAAGGAGATGGGGGGAAAGTCAGTGAAAAGGATCCTGATGTGTTTTGTTAGTAGAGATTCAATAGTGTTAACCTAAAATTTAAGAAGCACACAGATCGACACAAGTGTTGTATTTTCTGTGGTTATGAGCAGATTTGAAGTGTTGATGAGGTTGAAGGCACGCAATGGCAGCTTACTGCTTGTTTGCAAGACTACACAAAAGCCAAATTTCAGAAAAATGTAAGAACCGCCTCATGCACAAAGGTACCTAATGGCCTTGATGAGGGATTCATAAATGATAAAATATAGGTAGAGTATGCACCACTCAGGGATCTAAGATGACTGGGAGAAAAGTATCTTTACACGTTTTCTCTGCATGTCCTTTTCATCATCCGCTTTCCGCTGTGCTTGCTAAACCTTTCGTTTCATTCGGGTTTTCCCCTTTTTTGCTTATTTTGTGACCGCCCTTTATGTTTCTGGCAGTAAGTACAAACTTTTGTTGTGCATTACTCCCCCATTGCTATTCTAGTCGCTTGTGAATCATTATTAATTTCACTTACATTTAATAAGTACCCACTCTGGGTTTGATTAAAACCACTGTAGGTTATGAGCTAATCTGCATGCACGCAAAGGAAACCGAAGTCACTCTGATGGCCGTGTTTGTGTTGTACTTGTTTGTACATTGATGCACAAAAGACACTGTATGTGAATTCTAGGAATGATAATGATTTCAAAGGGGTTACAGTGGTTTTAACAGTGGGTTTGTTTTCTTGGGGCAGCAGTAGGCTAATTTGTACAGAGCAGTGCTTTTAGACATGAAAGGATAAAAAGCTAAAGACTTTCAGAAGAATTAATTTAAATCATGATATGTAACATGTTTTAGGTTACATTTAAACGGTAATAACAGTGCTGTTCTTGCAGTGGTTGCCAACTTTAGTGTGTTTTAACTTATATTTAACTGATTCATTATTACTCCTTAACTTAGAAGGCAAGAAGGTAAGTTTTTGTTTTGAGTTTGCATTAGAACTCCTGAGACTGAGAACTTAGAGCTAAGCTGGCAACTTTTAAGCTGCAAAATGAAGCTCTATCCGCACTACGGTTCACTCTGTGGTTGAAACGGATAAACAATTCTTCTTTTTTACAAGTTGACGTCACAGCGGTAGGGGTGATACAATCTGAATGGGTTAAAGAATCATCAGATATGCTTTTAAATAATTTTAAGCAAAAATGGTTGTTTATAATATGCATTTTCAGCTTACACCTCAATACCAGAAAAAAATACTCTTATGGTTTTTACTGCTCAGTGAGGTTTAAATATTTGCATGTTGGCTGTGGTGCATCTTTCTCTAAAAAGATAGAAAAAACCCTCTTCCACAGCACCGTGCCTGCGTGACCTGACCTGCCGAACACTGCTGTTTAATTTGTTCCTCCATTGCTTCTGTTTAATTCTTCTCTTCCTGTTTGTGCTCAACAGGCCTTAAGAGCAGTTCCTGAGAATGCTGGTTAAAAACAGCCCAAAAAAGACTGAGCAAAAAAGAAGTTACGGCCCATCATTGGTTGTTGTGGTCCAGGGTGCGTTAAAGGGAGGGGGTACATGTGTAAATTGGCAGAGATCACACAGAAAAGATGGCTCTCGACCACAGCGCTAACATGTCAACAGAGATTAAACTAGTTTATTATTTTCAGAGAGGAAAAAAAATTACGAAACAAAAAAGCAGTCATATTTTACACTAGTGATTATTATTAAATTTTTACAACCATTCAGTCTGCATAACATAAAGAAATAATTCTACATCTTTGTTTCTTTCGTATTTTTGGTACTCTGATTTATACATACAAATAACAAATACAGGAACTTTTTTTTTTCACAATGCATATAATCCGTGAGCAAGAAGTCTTTCAGGTGATCCAATGTGTGCGTGTGTGTGTGTTTGTGGGTGTGTTTGCTTTAACACAAACCAATTGCCCGAGACCTATAGCACATCCAAAAAAATAAGATAAAAAACAGAAAAAAAAATTAAAAAAAAAAAAAAATGAAGAGAGCCACCGGTGGCTGGAGCCACTAACTCTCTGCAAACTTAATGCAACACAATTCATGCAGGCAAAATCTGATGCCTGCCCTTTCTCAAAAGTCTGTCGCTCTCGTCTTTACCTCTTCTTCCTCCACTTATTTTCTTTCCTCCGGCGTTTTCTCACTCCTGGCGAGTCTCTCCACCTGCTACGACTCGTACCCTTCTTGTCATTTAGCTGCCCAAGGGCATGTTTCCTTTTTTTCTTACTTAATTAAAAAGTCTTCATTAAATGTACTGTATTTCATACAATTTATACAAATATATTCAGTCTCCCCTCATCTTCAGCAGAAGGAACAGAAGAAGAATGGGAGCAGGTTTCCTGTTACACAGGTGAAAGGTGAAGAGAGGCGGGTTTGTAAGGGAGAGGGCACCATAAAAGTTCTTGTAATGTCTGTTTTGGTGATATTGTGGGTGGGAAATGGCTTTTTGTACACAAATGGAGCTCCTTTTGATGTGGATTGGCTGGGAGGGCAGCCTCGATGTGGTGGCCGCAGCGGTGGCGACTCAGGGAGAAATGTTCTCATTCTCCTGGGTTGGAGGAAAAAATCAAGTAAAAAATCTTCCTCCTAGAGGTCAGTGAGCCACAGTCAAGTCAAGTCTGCAAAGAATTCACGTCGCAGAGGTACGCTTTGAATTTATAAAAATAAAGAGACAACCGAGAGAAAAGGAGCCTGTCACTCTCACGTCGTGGACTCGGCGGTGAGACAGAGGAGCTGTAGATCGAACTGAGGAGCAGTCTGTTTGTCTTTGGGGATGAGGAAGCAGGTCAGCAGAGGTACCGAAGGGGGTGGTGGTGGTGAAGCCAAGGGCTCAGGAGGGTGCTCCACGGCGGTGGCGCAGAGGGGCCTTAGCCCATGGCTGTCACCATACTGGAAGGGTGGTGGGGTGCAAAGGGGAGGCTTGAGGAGGGGTGCATGGGTGTGGGGGTGGTCAGCATGTGGCTGGAGTGTGAGAAAGGAGGGAAGGAGGTCATGTGGCGGGACAGGGCGGCCGGGCTGAATGAGCTGCTCTTGTCCATCAGGCTCTTGGAAAAGTCATCCATGTTGTCTTGGGACTTTTTGCTCTTCTTTGACTTGCTGGACATCTTCCTGTTCCTGGTCTGGATGCCTTCCTTCTTCATGGTCAGAGGTCGGTTGATCTGCTCTCGAAAGGACACAGAGAAGACGGGAGATTAGTATTTTTTGCAGAAGATAGAAAACCTAGAATTGCTGATTTCAAATAAGAAGCAAGCTTTAAGTAAGTACAAGGAGTGCAACCAAGTTTTAAAATAAGAAGAATGTGGCTCTGATGGAGCTTTTAAGTTTGGCGTTTAGGCAGACATGGAGATCTGTAATGGAGTCCCATTAAGTGGAAAATCTGACTGTCTTTCTCAAAACAGAAGATTGTTTATACATTCACTCCGTGTATCTGGATTTAACATTTTGATTCCTTTAAGCTGGACTGTATCTGAAGAGTGCCAAAAAGAAAGAGAGAGAAAAGAAAGATGGAGTGCGATGGAGGGAAGGGAAGCTGAGACGGAGAATGGCATGGCAGCGAATGCTCAGCCTGTCGACCACAGAGACTCATGGCCATGACGACCGTTGCCATCAGCCAAGTCCTTCCACCCTCCTCCTCAACCGTGTGGCCATCTCTTGGCCAGAACGGTCCCAGCTGACATTTTCCAGCATAGGTTTAGCTGAAAATGAGAGCAGGATGATGGAATGCCGGCTATGGGCTGGATTATGAGGAGAGGTGGATGAAGCCGACTGGCTTCCTGATCTTTCTCACTGACTTCCCACAGAAATGGGAACAGGGATTTCATCCCCTCTCTCTCAAGCTGTCATAGACATTGGTAATTTTCGCTGACTCTTTAAACAGAGTGAACTCGACGATTAGTGGAGAGCAGAGATCTGTTCTCACCCCCAGTGATGTGGTTTCATTCTCTGAGCTGTGATTCTACGCTCAGTGACTTTCTCCAGCTGTCAGGCATTGCTACGCCCACCTAAAGTCAGTCAGGCCTGTGCTCTTTCATGCTGGGATGTCTCACAGAGGAAGCCTCAGGCCTTGGGCCCGCGCTCAGCCGCCCCAGAACATCAAGGCAAAACTTTTCAGTCAGTGACCACTATAGTATACAGAGCACATCCTCCCAAAACACCTGAAACCTCAGCCTGTGAACGGAGGTGTCACAGTTCAGAACACTGTATTTCGTCAAGAAAACCCCTGATTACTCAAAAGAGGTTGTCTATGTTTCGGGTTTTAACATAACCTCATGTTTTGTGGCAACTTCTCGGTGTTCACAAGCTTCTTATCTGAGCTGCAGCTTACGGGACAACAAAGCGCTGCCATCAGGTGTCTTGGGACAGTGGAAGCGTATGCAGGCCAGCGGGAACTCTCCATGAAGAATGTAGATTAGTTTCAGAAGTCTGGATATACCAAAATACACTAATTTGACAATTACACCCAGGTCAGGGTCAGTTCAGATGGTAATAAGTAGCAGTACAATATTATTCTTCTCTCCATTTTACTTCGATCTGAATCTGTCTCTGCAGCACCTAACTATCTGCCAAAAGTAACATGGGAAAATGATTTAACAGAGTGCGCTTGCGTGACAAGCAGGGCAGGATTCTCTTCTCCTTCCATCTATTGTCTGTGAGAGGAGGGGGTAAAAATTACCTACATGTGGCCTGAGAGCAGTTAGCCCGCTTATTATTATTATTAGCTTCAGCTACAATGGCTGTTTGATTAAAAGTGACAGCTTTGTGCACAGGAGAGGAGAGAGAGGGAGAGATAAACGAGTCCCCGGGGTTTTCAGATTGAGGATGTGAAATGATGTGGTGAGGCACTAACCAACCCAAAACGAATCAGAGGGATTGGTGGTCAGAAGGGGGACTCCAAGTCCCTGGCGTGTGTGGAACCAAAAGGCTAGAAATACCCAAAAAAAAAAAAAAAGCGGGTTGGAAATTAATCGAATTTTAATTAAGCTTCCTTCTTTAATATTCAAAAGCAAAGTGGCTGTGGGCTTAGTTCACTTAGGTCTTCTACGTTTTAGATTCACTCTTACTGCCAATAAATCATTTTAATTCTACAGTATTTGTTATCGCAGTGGCCCCGGAAATCATCTGCTGGGACAAGTCAGATAAAAATATTCTAGGGTTGGGAAGGAAGAGGGAGAGGTGCCCAGCAGGACTTAAAGAGGGGAAAGATGGAGCAGCAAAAAAATTAGAAATACTCAGCACAAACCTTGATGGGTTTTGAGAGATATCGTGTGAAGGTTTATTACTTACATTGTGCAGTTTAAAGTAGAGGCCGCAGGCGTTGCACACCGGGTCCCCGTTGGCATTTCTCCGCCACAGCGTTGTCGTTGTTGTTTGACAGTTTGCGCATGATGTCCCTGCGCGCCTGGCTGCAGACTGCGCCAAAAAGAAAACAAAACAAAAAAGGGGGCCAAAGAAAGAAAGAAATATTAAGTCACGTGACCACTACATGACTAACCAACAGGAAGATTTATTATGAGAGACGTAAAGGCCCCATAGCATGCCTTAAATACACTTAACAAGAAAAAAGCAGAATCCATCAGAAATAAGTCTATATGCACATCAAATCCTACTATACATGTCCATGAATGCAATAAAGGAAATTCATATGTTCTTCTTTTTATTACAGATTAAATTAAGTACAGTAATTTACAGTTACGAGTTTGAACAGCTTCATTTTCAGTGTGTATACATTCTTCATGTCCGCCCGGTGGAATTATTTTTTCATTTAACGCAAGCCGAAAATAAGTTAAAAATAGGGTCAGAAATACAAGAAAAACACACAAAAAACTGAGCTGCTTTCACTCGAGGTTAAAAATAGCGTCATAGAGCGCATACCTCGGAGAGAATAAATATTTACAGAAGACATAAAAGCAGTGCCTTGAAACGAGGGAGCTATTAAATCTGATTAAATTTCCCCTTAAAGTGCGTTTGTGTCATGAAGCCTTGTTTTAAATGTCGACCTCCCGACGTCAAACAATTGAAACGAAAAGAAGGGAAGCAAATATAGATTTGGTATTGATTAAGCTTGAAAAACAAGGGGATTTTTTAGAGCATGGGTATATGCCTTAGATTTTTTCCAGTATGAGCACTTTGGGTAGAAAAGGAAACAAGAATACATGATGAGATGAAATAAAACCATATGGCAATAAATGCACGCCACTTAGAAGCATAGTGAAGATAGACGCTCTTTTTTGCTCCGCTGCAGGCTGTTAACAGAGTGAAATCCTGACACAGACATGTCTTCCAGAGGATTTTTAGATGCCCTCCTCCCTCACAGCTCACTTTCCTGCAGCCGCTTGACATTGATGTTATAATCTCTAAAAACAATCAATAAACAGGTGACCGTAGAGGACACGCTAACGTAAAGGACTACATTATCTCGTGGAGGGATTTCCAATTATACACAAGCAATGGCCTAATAACCCCTGTCACTACCTGCTGTGAATAACCAATCAGGATGGAGGGATGATATATATATTATATATCATCTTTTTAGCATCTTCTTTCTTTTAAGATTGACTCTCCTAATTCTTAATTCAGATTTATTTAAATACACATTAAACAATAGAAGCAGCGCATGCTCATTGGGATCTTCCTGGCTAATCATATGTAGGCCCTACATTCTCCTCTTGTAATATTTCTTAAGCTCCTCCTGATCCCTGGCCTCCATAGATGAAACAAATAAATAAATAAATGTTAGCTGCCCATACTTGAGCATCCTGGTGTATCTAAGCAGAGATTGTGACACTAAACAATCTCAAGTCGTGACTCCTGTGATGGCCCTGGCTTGACTCGGGCTCCGCCGCAGCCTTTATGTTTTGACTGGGGAAGCGGGGTTGTGTTGTTAAAAGCGGACTTATCTGCGCTGCTCAGATATCCGGCAGCCCTTTCCTGAGATGTCGGGTTTTCACATTAGAGGAGAGAGGCAAGAAGTCCAGAGAGCAGAACAGAATAATAGCCTACTGGATGGCCATCTTTGCCTTTTTTTTCCCTCCCAAAGCCAGGGGGACTCCTCTAAATCTCATAGACATGTTGCTTTGATGACAGGGGGTTTCCCTGAAATAACTGCAAAAAATAAAGTGTAAAATAAATAGCTCCAGTTGCAAAAATGGCTTACAATGCAACTGCAACAAGCAAATGCAACAATGCATTTTTTTAAAAAAGGAACTCCAAGCTGCAGCTGCTTTAACAAGCTGCAGCAGAAGCCCTTTATTGGAGGCATTTCAAACAGAATCCTCTGAATCAATGACAAATTTAGCAAATTAAGAAAATAGCATCGTCATTGCATTTTTTTTTTTTTTTCAAAAAAATGAGAGAAAAAATGGTGCAGTTTTTTCTATGGTAGTATCTGAAAACAGAGACCTGCACTTGTCGAGTCAATTTCCTGCAGCTAATAGGCCTACTTCTTCCTGGATAGGGGAAAAACAGAGAGAGAGACGGAAATGTCATCAACAGAGAAATGTGGTGGAGACGTACCAGCCGCCGCTTGGGTTTGATGAGAGGGCGATTCTGCCCGTTCATCTTGTGATAGAGTCCGCAGGCGTTACACAGATAGTGACCCGTACCGTCCCGCCTCCACAGCGGAGTCGACGTGGCCCCGCAGTTCACACACTCTCTACCTTCTGCAAAAACCAACAGCGACGACACATACGCAAGCACGCACGCACACACACACACAAACAAACATGGAGACAGAGTCCAGGTCAGTAAGTCTTTAAAGAAATTAATAAAAACTGAAAATGGCTCTTGGTACATGTAGTTAGTGCTGTAAGAAATGTGTTAGTAATTTTCTTTTTGGTTAAAAAGCCCCGCAGTGCTCTTGTAAAACCAAATATTAACAATGACTTTTGATTTTTTTTTAAATCTGTAAAATGATAAATGAAAACATTAGCAACAGTTTATTGACCACACACATACACAAAAGTCTACATTAAACAGAGTTCTGTTAAGGTCCTTAAAACCACAAAATCTTCAAACTATAGTGTCCCTGATCACATTTTTTAAGCTTGGGTCCAATAAGTAGAAACAAAAAATAAAACGGGCCATTATCTCTTCTCGGCTTATTAATAATTATTTTTATTGAAATGAGATCATAATCTACACACTGGGTTTAATGGGTGTGAAACAGGGTGTGTCCTTTGTTTTTAAATGATTGAGGGGTATTCTGCTTTGACTGGCACGTCAGTGACACCGACAGGTGAAACGCGCACTAACACTTCAATTATATTAGAGGGGTCTGAAACTGAAACAAGGGAGCTTTAGTCTCATTCAAATTGTCCGAAAGCAGATTTACGCAGGGTTTTCTAGGCAACACTACGAGCCTTTTGCCTTTTCATGCAGCCATACTTCCCCTTTTTTCATGCAGCAAAAGATACACACAGAGCTCGACGTGTTCACAAAAAGACAGAGGAGCAGGTTTATTCAGATGTGTGACAAGCACCTGGGAACGTGTGTTTCTCTCTTTCTCTTTTGGCACGAGAAGAGTTTGCTAAAATCGAACAGGAACTGCGTCGAATCCAGTGCATGAGTTAAGAAGAAGAAGCTCAGGCCTGTGCAGTATACTCTGTGAGCTGCACAGCTCAACGCTCCAATTGGTAGCCTACATTAAGTTCGGATAAAGCGCATTGCACTGATAACCTCATTAAATGGAATCGGGATGCTTTTCGAATCACGAAATATCTTTAAATGCACATTATCTCACATGATCCTCGAATTAAAAAACCTTTTATTTGCTTTATGATGCTGAGTAATCCCGGTGATATGCATCAACTAATCCACTGTGTTCTATACTCTTGTCAAAGACGCAGATATTAATCTCATTACAGAAAACTGCTTTTCAGCTGTGCTGCAATAACCTTTTAAAATAATTACACCCCTTTCACAATTTAAAAATCTCTCTCCCCTCTTTCCTCTTTTACTTTCCCTCCCCTCCCCTCGATAGTTCATGCAGGCTGCCACGGCGGCGGTACAGCCGCTTTTTCCCCGTGAATGAACGAGCAGCATCCGGTGCGCTACCGCTGGGTAAACAATGCAACTGTGGCGTGCGTTGGTCTGACAGTAATGGGATTATCTTAAACATATAAATGGGGCGACACAGCCCAGAGAGCTGGCTTCAACCCTGTCTCTTTGCCCCTCGCTGTTGGTGCTAGTGTAGAAAAAATTGAAAAAGGGGGAAGAAAAAATACAGCATTTTAAAATTAAGAACTTGTATAATGATGATTAATTTTATGTTTTGTAGGACAGACAAATTAATTAAAAGAGAGGCATTTTCCAGGATGTTTCAAGTAATTATTATTATTATTATTATTATTATTATTATTATCATAGCAAAAATGGAGGATTTGAGGCATTCTGATTCGTCTGTTTAGAATTAAGTTATTTCAACCTGTCTGGCCTTTAGTTTAATGTGAGGGTTACATGTTTTGATTTTGGGGTTTATTTGTTTATTTGGACAGTGAGGTTACACATGACTGGTCATTAAGGCTGCAAATCTGGGGAATAATGTTAGATCAAAAGGGAATGTAATAAAGCACACGCCTACCTGAACAGGACCTTGTTTTTGGTCTTGTTTTGGAACCATAACTAGAAGATGACCCACCTATCAGGCTACTTGGTGGGAAGAGGCCTGGGCCGTATTCATAGGGTGGGTATGTGGCGATGGGGTGGTGGGCAGAGGCTGACCCTGCTCCGATTGATGCCACGCTCCGGCTGTGAGCTGATTCAAGTTTCATACTGTCGGCCAGGATCCCCTGGTACTTTATGCACTCTTTGTCTTCCTGCCGCCCGGAGCTGTTGGAGCCCGGGGTGGATATGCCTGGATCCGGGGATACGTCTTTCGGAGGGGTCGGGGGAAAAGTGAAGAGGTGAGGACTGGAGTGACCGGTGGACAGGGAAGTGGATGACGCCGGTGGATAGACGGACAGGCCGGCTGGAGAGCCGTGGTGCAGGGGGTTCTTGGGGAAAGGGCTCAGGTTCCATGGAGAGCTGCTGTGGTGTGGGGTGATGCCTTTGCTCCCCTCCAGCCAGGGCAGAGAGCCGTGCAGTAATGAGGGACGGCACACCTGGCTACCTGAGGGAAAACACAACGAGATTACGAGCTGGTTTCACATTAAGATTCATTTAGTGCTAAACATGCGGGATAAAACTAGTTTTTCTGTTTGTTTCTCTACCTTATAAGATTACTAACAATTAATTTACATAAAAAACAATATATAATAATATTAAAAAGCTTTCTATCAAATAATCCCAATATTTTTCGAGACTACCTCGCCGTGCCGGAATAATTTAATACCCTTGCGTAGAGAAACGAAAGAGTTTCATGTGACCACGCACTTGAATAATTTTACACTTCACCTTTCCCGTCGAGCAGGCCTTGATACAACTTGAAATTACTTCATAGAAAATGTCCTGATTGGCTTTGCAGGAAGCTGATATAGGAAACTACAGGCGCTGCCTGAGTATAATACATCTAAATGCTTGCACAACCAGAGATGACCATTGCTTAAATATTCCAGGTGTATTGATGAATTATCTGCTAACATATGTGTCACCAAACGCTGTAGCGATCCACAAAATAAATTATTCGCGTTTTTTCCCCCTCTCTGTCTCTCTCTCGCTTTCTATCTCTTTTATTTATTTATTTTTTTTTTTTAGAAAACTTCTCTGACACATGAGTCAGCTCATGTTTAAGTTTAAACGGCAACTGGCTGTGAACTGAGCGGGATACAGAAACCAAAAACAAACCAGAGGTGAATTATACATATTTACGGGCTGGTTTCACAAAACCTCTCTGCCATTTAAGAAAAATCGGGCCAAAACTGAAAGCCGGTCGTGGTATCGCTCAACATAATTCCGAGTACAACGACAGTAATGGAGTCTTCTCTGTTGTCTGAAATTACGCACGGGCATCTAAAGAGGATAATGTGTACATTATTAAATAAAAGGCCGAAAGAGGCCGTTTACTTACTGTGTGGCGGAGGAGGGTACCTCTGGACGGCACGGACAGAGTTTCCATAGTAGGGAGAGACGTGGTTGCCCTGTCCATCGATATTAAAGAGTACATCCACATCTTCAGGGAGGGGATATTGCGAAGGGTCCATGTACGAGTGACCGAGGCCTGGGTGATGTGAGCCGGGATGCTGCTCGTTTAAAACCGCGGGATGATGGCTCATCCATCGTGGCTGATCCGGACTTACTTCCATCGCTTTGCTTTTAGTTTTTTCTTCTTTTAACAAATGTTCATGTACGCCGAAGCAAAGCGGCACAAGTCAAAAGATAAGAAATAATCAGTCCCAAATCCGTTTGCGTTAAATCCACAGGTTCCGCGCTTGCTTCCGATCACCTGGAGACAGAAAGATGAATTTAATGTCTAATTTCCTCAACTAAGTTCACATGCAGCACCTCTAAAATAAGAAAAGAGAAGCCGTGGCTTCACGCTTATCACTGAATTGATCTCGGGATTTTAGAATTTGAGAAATTTGAACACGAAACATACCCAGCATTACACATGCAACAAAGGTGTTGTCACATAAATACGTCCAAAATGGAATCCAGTCCCTCGCAGAGTTTCTGAACTTCTTCCTTTCAGAGAGAGAGAGAGAAAAAGTAAATGTTTCAGCCCGGTTCAACAAGTATGCGCGCGGGGCCGGTTTGCAGCGGGGCGGCTTCACTGCGCACTGACCAGCAACAGCAAGTTAAAGCCACTGATCAAATCTGTGTTTGTGCGCAGTTGTGTAGCCCTCTCCATTAACTCCACTCCTCTCTCTCTCTTGATCTCTCTCTCTCTTTTCACCCTGTCGTGCTGTGTGGCTCGTGCGCACTCACCCTTGTTCTACCTCGCTCTCTGTCTCGCTCACTCCAGTTCTTTTTTTTTTTTTTTCTTTTTTTTTTACAGTGAAGGCATTCTTTCAGGATGGCGCCAGGCAGCTCAATGCTTGCAGACAGCTGTGGCGCGACGCAACTTAAGGAGGGTCTGTCAGTGTCATCAGTTAAGGGGAGGGGCCTGCCCTAATTGAAAATAACGTAGGTCAGGAGAGATGCAGAAGTAATGCAAGATTTTTAATTCCCTTTCCTTAGTGGACAAATAAATGAATAAAATGTGGATATTTCATTTCAAAAGGGTTAAAGAATTTTCTTCATGATAATAGGGCTGAAAGATCAAGTAGGTTCCTCTTTCACCTAAATAAATCTATATATAAATATCAAAGAGCTTTTAATAAACATTTACAAAGAAAGTTTAAATATCAGATTTCATGGTATGGTATTATTCTAAAATATTTTATTGTAAAAAGGCAGATAATAAGAGGATTTCTAACTATATTCTAGATGTAGTTTATGAGTCCATTATATAAACACTGAAAGAAGCTGCGGCACTGCCTGTTGCTCTGGGCAAATGGCAGGTTGTGGGACATTTTATGTTCTTAAAATTGTGACAGTGCGTCCTCTCGCGGTGACAGGAACATTATTCTAATGGCAGATCCAAACTGAGTCGATTTCTTCACGGTGAGGCGGGCATGGAAACTGAGGCCACGCGTCTTGGCTTTATCATTTTCTCAATTATTATTTGTCTACTTTTTCTTTCTTTTTTTTTTTTAATTATTATCTGTCACCTGACTCACTGACAGGCAAAAATGGGCGATTACATTCTTAAAGCACCTGACACCCTTTTTATCTTTGTTTTTTTCCAAAGTAAAAATATTTTTAAATATATATTTAAAAAAACTTATGAATGGTTATTTTTTATTCATTTGTTTAACGATTTATTTTTGTCCCCCCTAGAATATTCCAGTCACGTGGATGCTGGACCGCTAAAATGTGGTGGACAGGCTACACATATTTTCAGTAAAAAATTTTAAAAAATTACAAAAAATCACAGTTTGGTGTTTCTGTCATATTGACAGCAGTAGTAGAGCAGGTCATGTGAGCGAGCGTGGCGGGGACAAGCGGAGTCGATGCCGCTGGATGTGACGTCACTGATGTGTTACTAGTCAGGAAATGAACCTTCTAACTGTGGGTTGGAAGCGGGAGCGCGCACGCCCTTGCACCACGTAGGTATCTGCGTTATCCTTGTGAACTTATTATCATGTTGGGGATCACGAACCAAAAAATGCACTGTGCTGTCAGTGATAAACAGCAGCATCAGTCAGATTTTTAAACATGGCATCTCCCTCAGATGCCTCCATTTGCTCTTATGCTCTTTTTTCCCACCACCTCAACCTTCTCCACCTTGGTTTTAAGGTTGCATCCTGCGCGCATGGGAGCGCACACTTGAAGATAGGGTTGGCAAAGATGCGCATTTTCTCTTCTCCGGGATAGCCTCTACCTGGAGAGGGAAACGGAAGAAGGGGGGTCGTCTCTCAGACTGGCAAACCCGAGACTGAACTTGGATGCACACTGCTGTAGCTGCCATTGTCAAGCTGTCAGCGGACTCGTGTAATTATCCTCTTGAAAAGCATGGCGGAGCCATTATCCACAAAGTACCTGTTTTAGGTGCTCGAAGGCAACACATGATGGTAAATGTATCCTAAATGTCCAGATTATGTTTTTTGTCTCTTGACTTGGATGTATCGAAACTTAGAGAATGGGACATGGAAGCCATGGAAGCTTCGGTGTCAATAACGCCGAGCTTATTCAGCACGGAATAAGCTCTTAAAAAAAATAAATGGTCATATATAATCCAAAAACTGTCGTCACCATGGGAGAAATAGTGGCTTGAGCTTTTTCGCTATCTCTGTGTGTGTGTGTGTGTGTGTGTGTGTGTGTGTGTGTGTGTGTGTGTGTGTGTGTGTGTGTGTGTGTGTGTGTGTGTGTGTGCGTGTGTGTGTGTGTGTAATGTGTT
>JAVQJG010132212.1:0-17582 GCA_036024015.1 Craterocephalus amniculus | reverse complement strand
CTTACTCCATGCTGCCAGCCATCAGCAGGAAAAGGTTGTAGATGTGTGAGAAGATGAAGAGGAAGAGGATGGTGCTGAAGAACATGGTCATCCAGGAGCCATGATCCTCGCGGAACATTTTCAGCCGCAGGTAACGACCTAAAGGGAGCACGACAAGGACACTGCTGTCAGTGGCGGTTCAATAACATGCCCTATTCCCTTTGTGTAATTAAATTATGGTTACAATTTTTAAAAAATGGACACTTTGAGGTGTCAGACGTTGCAGGAGTCACATATTTCAGATCAATTTGGACATTTCCTCATTTAATAGAGAATACCCTATTTACATATGTCATCTGCAGGACGGTAGCTTGTGTTTCACTGAGCAGGCTCTGCAGGATTGGAGAACTTGCTGTGTTTTGTGTGTAGACCTTTGACTTTGAATCAGATTATAGGTAAATATCTCTGGCAGAGCATGAGATTGATTCGGATACGCAGCCTTCTGCACTGAATACATAATCGAAGAAGCTTGTCCTCTGGTGGGAGGTTACAGCAGAACTTATGAAGACAACAAGGTTTATTATTCTCAGCCGCTGATAGCTTGTTGCCGCGGTATCTTTTTCTATCTGGTTAATCTTGGTCACGAACAGAAGAAAAATAGGAGTGCTTTTTAAATCAAGCTCTCGTTTCTTGCCCGATCAGAGTGGAATGAAAGTATGAATTACTCCGAGATCTGTGAAGTACCACGTGCAAAGCAATTAAACATGCATAATGTAATTGCACAACAGCTGTCATGTCCTTGATGTGCCTCCCGCACTGCTCATGGAACAGAAGCCATCTACACTGCACACCAAGGGTGTCGTTTACGGCTGCAATAAATCAGAAATGGGCTTAAATGATCGAATGCAATTGTAGAGAAGCTGAGGAAATTCACATCCATAAAGTTAGAGGAGACATTTCAGTAAGCGCAGTTGAAATATTAAGATATTTAGGGTACTAAAGTATTCATATTGCTAGTAGAAGCATCATTACATGTTCCAGGGGGACTATCAACCAAGCCATCAGTTTCTTCTAAACATAACTAAATAAAATTTGAATAGTTTTTCCCTCTAAAATGAGGGTTTGAATATGAGGTCAAAACATTATGAGAGGAACGTTTCAGCTTGTAATTTGATAAATTAACCCTCAATCCTCTGCAACATTTTCTGTGCACCAGCAGTTGGGCCTTTTAAAGCAAAACAAAAACAAAATGGTCTTAAAAACAATGGCTTAAAGAAAAAACTAAAAGAACAACAAAAAGCACATTTCATAACTCATGAACGCCCATAGTTTCATGTTGGATGCAGACAATATTTCTTAGGATGCATGGCTAAGTCAGAAATGTGCACAATGATGTGTTATTTGCAGAGGACACAATAGCGGAAGATAAATGTCGGTGAGTGGACCTGCATCGCAAATCAGCATAGCGGTGCAAAACAAACTAGTCTGGTTGGGCCTTCAGCTTTCAGTTGCTGCAGTGGGTTTTATAAACAGCAAACCATATTGAGAACTAATCATGTGACCTCATTAATTCAATTAAATTAGCAAAGAGCATGATGACTCAGATCATTGATCAGGATTCTACTCAAAAGGTTGAATTCATATTTCCAGGCAGATTACTCTGATCAAGGCCACCAACTAATACTAGAAATGGGGTGTAAGCCAGAATTCCAAGTATTCTAGGTTTTTGGAGGTCAAGCTTATTAATGATACAGTTCAGAACACCAAGAGAAACAGCAGATTATGAAAAAAACAGCTGCATATAAAATTAGTTGACATGAAATCTCTTTACATTTAAACAATTGAAATGATAATGCTTTTTTGCAACAGTAATTCAATTTTTTTTAAAAAGAAGTAGCCCTTTAACAGCATTGGAAAGAAAAATTCAAAGTTCTTAGCAGGCAGTTTCTAAGGTTCTTCTCTCATGTGCTGAACCCAGTCTTAATTGAAAAAAAGAATCCTCTATGTGTTAGTTCATTCAGCTCTGTTTCTACTACTTATTACTGTATTGCTTACACAAACACACACTCTGCATTTCATCTCTGCCAGCTGTGATCCGGTGCCAGAAGCGTCCATCTTCCCAGGAACAAGTCTTTGTTTTTCTCTCTCCTCCAGCTAAGTCAGCATCCCTTTCAGTTTCAGCTCCTCGGAGAGCTCATTGTGTTCACGCCCACATGTGTGTGTGTGTGTGTGTGTGTGTGCTCACAAACACAGCCGGAGAGACAGCAGAGCAGAATGCTCCATTTATTTTCCCATTAAAGCCTGGCTGGTTTACTTTCTAACAGTTTTACATGCTGTTCGACCTCACCTTACTCACTGCCACTTTTACTTCCTTCATTTATTCTGCTGGGCACATAAATAGCTAACGCTGAGATCACTAAAGACAGGGAAATGAATTATACCCCTGCTGGCAGTTGAAATTGCCTTTAATAAGTTCAATAATTAGGTAATTGAGCTGTAATTAAATCTAAATGTTGCTATTTGTGTTGAAGACATACATGCATTCCCTCGATAAGATTCTCAAAGCTTTGAGGGAAAAGCACTCAAGCCGAGTGTGAGACCACACATATGTCTTGCTCTGCTGTATTTCAGGGCTCATCACAGTTGCATAATTGAGTTGCCTTGCTTGGGTGAACTTAATTGCCTCCAGTGCCAATGAGGCCGGGCTTAGATGTCAGTGCACTGTGTGTATCGGCAGATCTGACTTTCAAAGCAGCGCGTCGGGCCATCAGACGCGGCCACACACTCAGCCGACATGGGCCGGATTTAACCAGGGGTGATTCAGGATTATTCAGCCAAGGAGTTTTGAGTCACTGCGCGCCCCCCTCCCTACAGTAGAGGACCCTGATAAGGAGTGATTCATGAGCAGTGTCTACAGCAGGGCCCTGCCCAGCAGGGGACAACAAATCCAGAACAGATAAACAAGATGACCAGATGAAAACGCAGCCATAAAAGCAAAGAAAAGACACTTCATATATCTATTTTTATTCCCTCTCACTCTGTAATCATAAAGAACAAACTACAGAGGCTTAATAAAAAAGAAGAAGGAAAAAAGCACCCTCACATTTTCACTAATTTACAGCATCATTCCTCCAAAGCCACTTGGAAAGGGCTGTTGGTATGAGGTCATGTTCTTCTTTCCTAAAGAATTCTCTAAGCCAGAGATGCAGCTATGTCTCCATCTGCTGGTGATACTTGGATACCACTATTATCAGTAATGGATAAATCAATAACGATCATGTTTAGTGGAAGAAAGGTGGTAAAATGTTGATTTCTTCTCTTAAAACAAAAAAAAATCATATAAACAAAACACAACTAACGTTACACATGTCCTCTCTTAAGTGAAATACATCATTTGCAATTGCTTCTTTCCTTTATTGCATTTCTTTCTTCTAGATTCTTCTGGATTCTAGATTCTATTCAGGTCTGGACTAGTCTGGCAGAGCCAGTGGAGAAATCTAGAAACTGTTCTCTCAACTTTGACTGCGGTTTACTTCCAGATTTCAAATGTTGTTCTGTTCTTCATGATGCTGCCCTCAGGCAAGACTCTGACCCACTGGCTAAAAACATCACCAAAAGGATTACATTTTCATCCGATTACTAAAACATAACGACGGTATTACATGACGCATTTCCTTTCTAGCCGATCCAAAAGCAACATAGTTCTTTAGAAAATACTATATTCATGCAATCTGAATGGAACCAATCTCGAAAAGTTCTCTTCTTTGTCCGGCTCAGTTTTGGAAAGGTGATGCAAGCTTTTCTGCAACTGTTTGGTTGTTGTGAATTCACTTTTATAAACTTCATAATTAAATAAAGTACTCTGGCTTAAAAGAAATATAAAGTATTTTTTCGCAAAGATGAAACCATCGTATCATTGAATTCTACTGCATTTATTTTAGCAAATTGCTCCGAATGAACTGAGGACATGGCGCTCCACTTCTTTTAAAGCATCCCACTCAGTCCTGATTGTTTCGGGCAATTAGGGCATTCCAACTACTGGCTTTGTGGTTACCAGTCTGCTTCTCTGTTTGAAACAGAGATTCTTCTGGGAAAGTGCTCGCCTCAGGTTATAAAAGCACCAGATTTGCAGAAGCAATCCACTTAGAGGACATGCAGACAGCTGAAAGGCAAACAATGAAACCTAGCAGAGACGATGAGTTAATAAAAATGTATTGACACACGTGGACAAGCTTTTCTCTACAATGTTTAATCTCTTGTTTACTGTATTGCACACGTACACACACGCAGACACAAGAGTATCTCAGGTAGCATCTCCAGACGGAGGTGAAGCAGACAAGTGAGGGAGGACCGAGGGTGAACTGGGATGTGATCAGTCTCCATTCATCATGACAGCGCTCCTCAGCAGCAACACATCTGAACCAGCTGAAGGAGGTGAGTTTAATTTGATCTTCAAACACTGATCAGTGCTTTCATACTAGTTTATCTTTATCAACATTCTATTGAAGGCTTATCTTGCAAAAATGAAATGAATACATCCTCAATTAAAAACCTTATTAATTCTTACTTGATCAACTAATTTGAATTTCCTAAATTAGCTTCAATATCAAAATGTCAAACTCAGCAGCACAAGTCCTTTAATAAGCTTATTACAGCGCCGATGCTATTAACATTCCAGTCGGATTTACACATTTTAAAAAACACAAATCGCCGCCAAATTCGTTTTTTTCCTGCTTTCAGCAGGCACTACAAGGCACATGTGTAAACTGTTCAGACCTGATAAACTGAGCAAGATGAATGTGTTTTCCTTAATTAAGTCAAAATGATGGCTGACATGCTGGAGGCCATGGATCAACAGTCCCTCAGGTTTCATTGTTCGCCTCAGACAATCAAGCATTCACTTCCTGGACACGGTGGTGAAGCTCGGAGACTTTGGAGACAGCAACTGTAAATAAAGAGCGCCCCGAGAGAGGGCGGGTGGACATGTAGTGAAAGCACACACAGATGGCAGGACTTAACAGCTGCGTCAATAAAACAGCAACTACAACCGCCATTAATCTTCAAGTAATTAAATCTGTGTTCTGCATTTAACATGAAGTAAAAGGTTACGTTACAGGATATTTAAAGATTTGACTGTTTTCACTAAACATCTAGCAAATGGAATACTCAGCTTTTATGCTTCTACAGATCAGTTTTTATTTGGTTTTGTTTTTTTCCTACTAAAAACAGTAACACAAGCACAACCTACATTTACGTGTATTATGCCAATCACAAAGAGTTTTTTTCCTTTAACTCATAAAAAATCATCATACACCAGCAGAAAAGTGAGAAGGTGAGCAATTTGGGGTTTAGTTTTGGTTACTTTGGGTTTTTTTACTGAACAAATCCTAGTAAGTTACATGTGAAGCTTATACCAAGCAGTCAACTTGGAAAATACTTCCATCTTGTGTCAGGAATCAAAGTGTCAGATTTACTTCACAATGTAACTATTATTGGGATATTTAAGTTTCAGATTATTTGTGATTGTTGTGATGTAAGTAAATATTCCTTTCGTGCGTTGTACTCCACTTAATGTCCAGCCTTGCAAACTCTTCAGACATCTACTTCACGGACACAATGTAAAACGATCAAATAATGATAGAAACACAGGTACCCCAATGTGCTTTCTCCTTGTCCGCACACTTTTTTGAAACACTAGGTCCAACCAGTTCTCTCCGAAATGTTGGATTTGCCAACCTTTTTCAAGAAATTTGTCATACCTACTGGATGTATTTTATTGCTCTTTTTTTTAATTCATCCAAGTTTATGGATAGCTGTCTGAGTGTGAGGTGGATGTAAACCGATCTTTAAAAAAGTGTATAGAGGGTATCTGGAGAAGATCGTATACCTGCCTTTAAGGGCCCGTGCACATGTATTTTATGTCGTGATCTCAAAATGAACCAAATTTGAATCATCTCTATTATCGCAGTGCTTCCTATTTTGATTACATTACAAGTTCCGCAACATTATCTCATCTGAATTCTCTGATGTGCCACCTTGTGGAATCAAGGTTAAAATGTAAATATATTCTTAGCATGCTGACATCCCAAAAAGCAAAATCATATTTACATTCTCTCTTACAAAGGATCTGAACCCATGCTGAATATTGCCACTGCAGTGTGTTCTGAGTTGCATTATGCTGATTCTTTTAATCATAACTCAACTGTGATTTAGCATTAATTCGCTCATAATGTTTTAGCTTCATAGTAGGCTTTTCCATCTTATTGCTAACATGTTATAATGCATTAATGTGTCAAACTAAGACTGACCTTTTGTTCTTAAATCCCAGACAAGCTTCTTCCCTTCCTGAGTCAGTCTGCAGAATTCTGCAGGTATTTTAGGAATGGCTAGTGGTGCTGCCACATCCTGCTGGTGATCTTCACTGTCACACTTCCTGTGGGCATCTCAGCAAAAGTGTCAGTGCTAATCAACGCCATAAAGTGCAGGCAATGTCCTCCTATCAAACCTGGATCCTCACCCTCCCCTGTGCTCAGTCTGTTCATGGATCAGGCTCTTCCTCTGCTCCATTCCTGACTTGTTTATTACTTTTGCCGCTCTAAAAATGACGCTGTGTGCACGGATCACATCAACGCTGCGTTTCTCTATATCAAAACAATCACCCAAACAGCAGTTAGCCTCATGCCGCCCTTTAATTTCATGCTGACAATTTACATCATGATGCTGTGAGGAGCGTCCAAACTGTAAGGAAGGAACAGAGAAAGGAAGCCGCCGTACTAATCTTTGTGGTCTCATTTATTCCCCATCATGATTTTTTTTATACGTACCTATATCCTATATACTGTAGTTTAAGCCGCTGCTTGGTACCAGTATTACAGCAGTTTAAGATTAAACTGTTGGCCTTGAAAAGAGACTAAGACAGGAGGCTGTGCTGTAGAGCCAGCAGGAGGGTTAGAGTCTGTGAATGAGTATCAGATGTTAGTAGTATTGTTCCATTATGGCAGCTGTTAACATCACAGTTACACTGCTGTTCTGACAAAGTGAGAAGCTTGCATGCAAATTAAAGCTGAACATAAAATGTTCAGAAGATTTGCAACAATATATAATAGAAAAGATTGAAAAATGTGATTTTTAAGAATCAAACCATATTTTCCTCCCATTTAGTGCCAGTGACATGTTTCTTTCAGAGTCCAACTATTTTATGAGTTGAAGGAACAAGGTCTAAAAACCAGCGTTGAATGATCTTCGGGCTTTCACACAGTTTTGCACTAAAACTAGACAAGATTCTGCAAGACATCACTCCATGAGCTTAAGAACATTTCTAAAAGCCACTGTCCATACGCATAGCTTGTTGCTGCATCCACAATTGCAAGTAAAAAAAAAAACAGTTTAAAAAAATGACATAACCAAGACAAAGAAGCATGGCTGCTTTCTCTGAGCTGATCACAGATGGACAGATGTGCAGTGGAAATCTGTCTTAAGGTCCCAGAATCAGAATCTGAAATTCATTAAGACAGAGCTTACAGATTTTAGCCAACACATCAGTTCCAGCTTCCATGATGTTACGTGTTGCATTGCTGCACATGACACTGACTTTTACATGCAAGCTTACTGTAAAACTTAATTTAGAGTAACAAACATTGTAATCTTAACAGCATCTCTACCACCTATTCTCAACTCATACAGCATTATTAAAACAAGAGATGGTAAGCTGCCCTTTTAGAATCAAAAACTAAAAAAACTGACAAATCAAACAATTTATTAAATACCTCATATGAAGTATTTTATAAATCTGTATTGTTTCAAGACAAATGTGGGGTTTAAATTGATGGTTAAATTGTCTTTTTAATTTACATTTTAAAATCACAAATGTTTTAAAAGGCCTAGATCAAGGCTACGCCATTCAGTGCTACGAGGGCTGCAGTCCAGCAGCTTTTCCACATATTCAGCACTCAAAGCGCTTTACATGACATATCTCATTCACCCATTCACACCCATTCACACGGCACTATACAGTATATTGATACATACTGGGTGCAAGGGAAGTAACCATTCACACACATTCATATGCCCGAAAAACAACTGATCCATTTCATTTGAGCCATGTGTGTTGAATCTGGGACACACTGAAAACCTGCAGGACGGCATATAGCCCCAGCCTAGACTGCATCTTTGCTTAAATTTTATTATAAGTTGAAATATAATGGAAGTTAAACTCTAAAGAAAGGAAGGAGCAGAGTCTGACCAATGGTGTAATTTTTAAAATGTAGCAAGATGATTTTTTCCCCCCCTCAAGCAATCCATTTGGACACAGTCCAAATCTGATTAACTAATACAGTCAGAAAACAGGACTTCAGCTAGCTTGTAAATGATTATTTTCCATAAATGATCATATGAGCATATGTTGGGAAAGAAGCTGTTTCAGAGTGCATGTTGAATTCAACATGTTTAACTTGCCAAAGATTTAACACCATAAAAGAGCCGGGTTCTTGGTGCTGTATGATTTGTGTAGCTGAAATGTTACTAATCGCCATCAACTGCTTCATAACAACTTAACAAAATAGTCTTAATTATTGTCATCCCCCATAAACATTAAACAAGCTCCATTTTGGTCCGTGCACCAAATTTTAACCAACTTAAATCCAAAAGTCTCTGACATTATCCGCCCACTATGCAAACTATGGAAGATAACTACCTTTCAGCAACTACCATATCTTTTTCCGATCCCACAGATGAAATCAACAATCCTCCTCTCCTTTGGGACACAACTAAGCATTATTCTGAAAAATAAATCCACAGTGCGGCGATCCTAAGGTTGGCCTTCATCTAAATCCGAGTACGTAGCCACTAGCATCCACATTCATCACATCCTACGAGTGGGCTGCAGCATCACCGCGGGTCGGGGTGGAGGTGGCCGGTTGGAAACGTGACTGTGTCCCCAGAGCTGGATTCCTCACTAACTAAGAGTCTGGATAATAAATCAAAGTGCAAAATGACAAGAGAACTCCCTCCACAGAGACACTAACGCAAAAAAAACTGAGACGGGGAGTTAGCCACTGAGCCTGTAGCTGTTCCACTAAGTGGCCTGGTAGATGTATTCATTTAACTATTGATGACTTGGTTCCAGACCAAAAGGAGACATACATTTCTGGTAAAAACTGCAATTTCCTTTTGGCTGGTTTCTATTTTACGTTGCTAGCTCCAATAATGACTCCTCATTGATTTAGTTTTGTCTTTATCTGCTCAGCCGAAGCATTTATAATGCATTATTGACAATAATGTCTGTATATTTTTAACGTTCATATCTCCACAGTAAATCAGAGATGAACTGCAATATTTTTCCTTTAGTTGACATTGAGGCAGCGCTTGGAGGACGTCAGCTACACATGCATTTTATTTTCTTATTACATTGATATAATGAACATGCTAACAAAGATTTTCCCATCTCCAGAGCTACAAAAAGAAGCAAACAAACAGTGGTATACAGCAGATGAAACGCAGCAGTTTTTTCAGTGAAAACTGCACCTTTCCTTGTTCTATCATGAGTAAAGATATTTTCTGTTGTTTTTGTCAGTGGTGAGGCAGAGCCAGGCTAAATGTGTGTGTGCCAACATCTGCAAACGTTCCCTTCAGTCACCGTGAGAGTGTGCCCTTCTATCCCCTGCAGCTTTCACAGCGACAAGACTTGGCTGAAAAACCAAGTGTGATTACTGACCTTTCAGTTTGAGGAAAAGGTAGATACAGGAGGGACAATGAAACTTTCATCCTTACACAGCAATTCACTGTACTATGGGGAACTGTCGTGTATAAACCGCACAGTCAAAATGTTATCTATCCATCCCTGCTGTGGATGATCGGTCCCTGCACCTGGCAGCACACCTGACCTTCTAATCACAGAACAGCATCTCATAAAACACAAAGATCGTCTCAGCAATGTAAAGATGCTCATTTACTTTGGTTTTTGACACACATAAGAACAATTAAAATATTCCACAGCAACACAAAAAGATATCAATTCTGCCATCCACACAATTTCTCCCACAAACACACACCCAACTTTGATCCCCCAGGCGCACAGTGTTATACATAGCCCATCGCAGCCTTCGCTTTCCACAGTAATAACATATGACAGAAGCCAGATGGGATCCTGTAGGCTACAATCGCCAAGACTACGGAGAGACGGATGGGAAGACTGACATAAACAGAACAACCTACGACATGGTTCCCGCTCCAAGACACACATACTGTTCATGCAAACACACAGAGAGCGCCCTAACATTGTCACAGACCTGATCAAGGGATGCAGGTTCAATATTAGCGTCACCATTTCATGCATGGTTCCCTGTCTGGAGCCTCAGATGAGGCATCCAAGCGCAAAAGCTGTCAGAGTTTGATTGAATGTGAGCCTCTATTAAAGCATGTAAAGAAGGGTCTAATCTAGGTGGGACAACATGCTATTTGACCCAAAAGTGACTGTTCAATTTATCTTGCAGAATTTGCAAAGCCTCAGAGAGACATGTGTGAATAATATAGCATGCTAATTTGTGCAGCAAGAGAGCTTAAAAAAACGGAAATTTGAATCAGTTTCCTTTTCTCCATTATACATTTACTGCAAAGTCAGGCAGATTATATAAAGCTTTAAAGATGTGGTGCTGCATCACTGCAGAGGCTGTATACAATTAATTCACAATAACATTCTTAAGACTGTATACATGTTCTGACTAAAAACACAGAATTAATTGAGAAAAAATGAAAAACTCAATGTTTCTTGCCAATCTTTTAAAATGTAACGTCCCGTTTATGATCCACCTTGACGATAGATCATCAAACATATTACACTGGTATGTCAACACAATATATAACACACTTAAAACACTTAAAATTAATAACGTAGCAATATAATACTAAATACCTGAGCAAAGCAAAATCAGAGATTTGCTTTGGAACATTTATTGAGTGGACAGTAGATTAAAAAACATGTAAAAGCCCAGAAATTTGTTTTACTGTTGAACATTTTTCTAATCAATTTTCTGCTTAGGATTTTGATGGAAGGTTTACAACTCCATGATATAGAAGGTTTAAGTATAAAACATGAGCAATGTCAAGTGAACAGCTAAACCCTGAACATCATAGGAAGGCTTTCTGCAATGCATTGGCCTTAATGCCTGTTTAAACCCATTAAGGCCTGATAAATTAACGGATGAAGAGATAACATAAATTTTGACAAACTTAGAACTTTTCAAAAAGTCCCTACATCTTCTGATCATTCACCCTATAAAGCCAAATGTGTCATATTTGACACATATGTTTCTGAGACATTTTGCATCACTTCATGGTAAAAACTTTGCCCAGAACTCTGCGGAATACAATATGAAACTTGTCTTCTTTTCCGTAATGGATGCCAGGAAGCAGAAGACTCCACTATATTAATTTTGACTTGCCACATGTTAATGAATGGTAGATAAATATCCCCCCAAAAATGTTCTCAAACATTTTGTTAAAGAGCTAAATAAGTACTTCAGATTTGAAAAATTAGACATTTTCGGCAGTTCTTACTGGGCTGGGCTTTAAAGGGTTAAAAGAAGCGCTGCTGGAGTTCACAGCATTATTTTTCAGCAAAGCACCTCCGGTTATTTCGGCATGCAGCTTCCATCCTACCTTATTATTCTTTCCTGAATGAGCCACGTTGATCAACAGACAAGTGTGTTGATACCCAGTTGCTAGTGAGTGACGTGGTGCATAAAGCAAAACTCAGCAAGAACATGATGCAGCATCCCGGAAGCAAAAATAGTGCCGTTTCTCAGACTCGGGGTGAAGCTGGGAAACCAGAGTTGCAGGAACATACGTAATAAATGTCACCGTACCGACAAAATGAATCAGAAACAGATCATTTTAAAAGGTCAAAGTATGACACATTGCTACCTTATAAAATTACTTCTGCAAGAAGCTTGCTGGTGGTGAACACAAACATCTCATCAAAGCGCCATTTGCGCAGAGATGCCAAAAATATGTCTTAAATGTCCCTCATAGGTTATACTGTAAATAGTTTTGGGCATCGTTTGCATGATGTCCATAATCACTTGACCCGTTATGCTCTCTCATGTCGGGAAGTCATGGATGTTGACAGTTGAGGTTTAATCATCCATCACTGTCACTTCCCCTCACACAATAAAACAGACGGAAATCTGTCAACTTCCATCAGTGAAGTTTCTTATATAAAGTCCATCAATTAGTCATTGAGTATGTTGAGTAATGCAGCCTTTATTTTCAAGAATATTTTGTGGCATAAACAAACTATTTGGAACTTTTTGACTGTTTTGACTTTGACTTTTTTTTTTTTGAAGTGTCGTTATAAGCAGAAATAGCTTCAACAGACTCCATAATTGGTTTAAAGTTTAATGTGATTAATCACAGGAATTTGAAAAGGTATCTTAGTCTGATCTGTGGTTGCCTGCATACAAACCACGCTGAAAGTGACGTGTCACGAAAGCAATGTGACCGTGACCTCAGACTTAATCCAAATTCATAATGACAGCCAGTCTTCCTCTGCTTAACCAGAAGTCATTGGCTTGCGCCCACTCGATTAGAAAGCACACACTGCCTTGAGTGGCTGAATGGAACAGGTTGTTCAGACGTCCTCTCCTTAAATCACATAATCTGTCAGAAGTTGTTCATCATACAGAGTTCATTCATGTTCAAAAGAGGAAAGGGGGGGAAAAAAGGAAAGAAAGAAATAAAATATATCTGCCTAATATATAAAGCAACGTGGCTTTAAAAAGAGCATTTTATTAAAGTGGCACAAAATTTGATGATGCAGCAGCAGCTGGATAAATAATTGTATGGGTTTGTGAGTAGATATGTGCTTCAAATATTGTGAGAAGAGGTGTGCTTTATAGCTAATGATTTTCTATCTAGGCCATCATAAGTGATCATCAGTGCAGGGTCACTATATAGAAACATCCACCTCCAGGTTTGTCACAAATTGATATGTTAACCACAACTACAAAACAACATCAGGTGAAAAAGCTACTTAGGTATGTCGAATGAAAAAGTATAAACACACAAGACGCAGATTGTGGCAGCAAAAAATAAAAGCCTTTTCAAATGTGGATGCTCAAACCTTTATCTGCACTGCATCCCTCCCCAAAAGTGCTCCCACATTCTTCCTACATACCAGAGCATAGAAGAGTTCTGGTGGCCAGAGATCTGCAGAAAGGGGGGCATGTGGGCCTGTGTGACAGATCAATAATAGATGAGATGGGTCTGCTTCTATAGTGCAGCTCTTATGGCCCACCTGAATGTGGGATTACACAATTTCTGCTCTGAAATGTTGTGCTGGACATCTCTCACTCCCTTCTAACTCATCTATCGTCCCGGAACTCTTACAGTGCAAACACATTTATGCATGAATCCACAAAACCTCCACTCTGACACAGTTTCTATCACACACACAGAAGCACAAACCATCTGTTTGGGGGCTTACTGAAGTACATTAGTTGCACATGGCTGCAGGATGGACTGCACTCCAACTCTGAATCTTACAAATCAAAGATTGTTATTTGATTAATACACGGGTTAAGTTTTTTTTTCTTCAAATGAAAATACTGCAAAGACAATTCGTTTAAGTTCTACTGGTAAACTACTAATAATTCGGGTTTTTTTTCCTTAATTTGAACACGTTGAATAGCACTAATTTAATATAACAGTAATCAGGTTGGAAAAATGCTCTAACGGGTGGGGAAAAAAAAGTTTTTTTATGTTTTTATTTGTCTGTTCAAAGGTTTGCATTTGAGAGTTTTTTAATCTGAATTACATACTATGAAAAAAAACTCACATCTGAAGAAATTCTGACTTTCCTAAATATTTGAATTAGGGAAACACTTAGAATTCTCAAAAAAAAAAAAGAAAGAAAAAACTTATATCGTCCAAAAAGGGCACCAAATGTACATCTATTAGCAATTGAAAACATTTCAATTAAAAAAAAAGTAAATCATGTGAATAGGAAGTGTGGCAGATTCAAACATATGTATTACAATTGAAAACATTCAATTAGAATAATGCATTTCAAAAGTGAAAGTCTTTAGGAGGTGAAAGCCTTTATTTTCCAGACTATAGATTAGTTCAAAAACAAAAAGAGAAGACTGCCAGAGTGCATAAAGGTGGACACCATACATTTTGGTGTTAGGAACAATGTGCTCTGAGTTATCAGGCCAAGAACAGCAGAGATGTTTAGTACGAGTTAAAGGGTTTGATCCACATCAAGTAATGCTTGATGATACTGAGGAAATCTCTCTGAACGTTAAAGCCGAACTAAAAGTGGATTTTTCAAATGGATATTGATCTTCCACACACATGGAAAACCACCAAGAAATGGTTCATAAAGCATAAACAGGATGATGATTTACAGTGAAGACATTCGGGACTTATTTTAGAGTTAGTCCACATAAAAGTTTGAGACATAAAATTATTATTTTCTCTCCTGATAATAATGCTAATAGGAGTAAATAAGCAAACAACTAGATTAGTTGGCACGCATCAATGTGGTGATGGGATGAAAGCTGCCACACTTCAGAGGAGGAGATGCTGAGGCAGCGAAAGCCGGTGGATTTTAGTACTCAGAGTTGTAACTCCAAACGATTAAAGTCAGATATATGTCAACTTGAGGTCTGCACCAGGCTTTTATATATTGTAGAGACTAGAAAACACTGACTTGATATTAGGTGGAAAAATCTAAGTTGTTGATAGTCAAATGGTAACTTGTCTGGTAAATGTTGATCTGAAACAATTATACCAAACAGTTTTATTTAACCCATGACATTAAAGAAGAGTTGAACCAACTTAAATGAATTGTGTCAGATGCTAACAAGTGACTTAATTAAGTTTATCCAACTTAAGTTTGTTCAAACTGACAGTTTTAAATCCCACTTACTCAAACAATTTCCTTTCCTTACTCACCTGACTCAATGTCAAAGCAAGTCCACGTGAAAGATTCAAGTTGTTCCAAAATGAATTCTTGATTTATCCCACAGTAAATTTAACTTTAACACAATACAGCATGAAAACAAAGTATTCTAACTATATACATTCACATAATGTAATTTCTAGCTGGAGAAAGAAATATTGAGACGACACAACATAAAATATCAGCCACAACTATATTTCTGCCCCTGTAATAACTCAGTGGCAGTGGCGGGTGTCAATCCGTGTACACTGTCCTTCACACTCCTGGTGCAAACTTAAACATTAAAACAGACCAGAAAATTCCAACAATCTTGTCTCAATGTAATGTTACCCAGGCTGTAAAGCACTTAACTCAAATTAATAGGATAGGAATCAGAAAAGGTAAAATTCTGCTGAATATGCATGTCCCATGCGTCTTTGCACAACTGGCACTAAACTATTTGAATAGGTTGAATTGACTTAAAGGGATACTGCATAACTTCTGGCCTAAATATCAGCCTAATGTGAGTAATAATGGATGATTTCTTGGGTCAATATACAGAGTTTGATGCAGGTTGGCACTCTGAGGGGACCTCTTCAGAAACCAAAACATTGTAACTTAGAGAAGCAGATCAGTCACTCAATAAGTCAGACTGACAACCTTGCATATTAAGTTAACATCTTTATTTCCATTTAAGCATTTCCCAGAGACCCTTTTATCATGTCGAGTCTTGTCGATACATAATGAAACATTATCACAGATCCTATAGGGGAACACTTCATTCAATTTAATGATTGCAACATGAGAAGACAGAACAGCTGGTATTATTAGGCTGTCCGCTCTGCATGGGGAAAAAACACCGCCCTCAAAATGGATGTTCCACTTTTTCCCTCTTACTGAGAGTTCTGCATTTGCTGAAAGTATCATGTCATTATCCACACATGGCTCTCTATTCATGGCCAGGGAGGATAATCACTCAGAGCAACCTCCTCACCGTTAACCTTCTGTGCCGTCCAATCATCATCACTAAAGATTTACTGAAAGAGGCTGGGCAACCAATGAGATCATGGGCGAGGTGAGACATGAAGTCAGTGGGGAACCGGGCGATTCAACGGGAGAAACTAGCAAAGAGTCACAGCCTTTCTGAGAGGAGAGAGAAAGCCCAGGAACACACAGGCACAGATGTGTGAAGCTGTGGTAGAGGGTGAGAAAAATAGCAAAGAAGAGGAAATGTATCAAGGAGGTGTGAGAGATGAAGGGAGTGAGGTGGATGAAGACTGAATAAAAACATGTGGCACATAAAGGTGAAAGAGATGGGCTGCAAAGGTCCCAACCGGTCACAGCTGGAAACAACAACAATTGGAACAGCACTAACAACTCTAAATTCTAGTATATCAAAGCATTAAGTTCAGACATTTAAATGGGACCAACCCACTCTAATGCATTGTAATGGCAAAGCCTAAAGGATGCTTTTTACTTCCTGAACTGAGAAAACTAGGACTTTGAGTTCCCACAGGCACGCACAATAGTTGAACCATGAAGCTGTTTCAAATATTAGGTGGCCATTAAAGGGGGAACTTCACTGATTTTATACATCAAAGTCTGTTTACTTGTCTTGGGGACAACGGTTGCATTTGTCGAAAAGCTGTATGAAGGCTTTTATGGCTCCAGAGGGGAGCCACAAAAATCCCTTCAAGTCACTCAATCTGCTAGTGACGGTAAATAAAAGATGAAAATAGCCTCAGGACCAGAAAACTGAAGACAACGCAGAAGCACCTTGAACAAAAGCCTGTATTCTTTCTAGGCTGACAGGCTGTAGACTCCAACGAAAACATCTCACTGTATTAAAGGGATACTCCGGCCTCATTTGTTTACTCACCCTCATGCTGATTGAGACTTTGGAACACTTTCTTGATATTCATCATGTAGCCGAAGATGCATTGTCCGTCGCGGCACACGCGGTCTGCACAGGCTAACGGTTTAGGCTCTAAAAATATACTAAATGATGCCGTTGAGAGTAAATTAAGGACGCTACCCACACAGGACCCGCGGACTGCATTGGACAAGCAGTATGGAGGATGTATTGACAAATTTTTGTGGACTTTTTTCAACGGACGCCATTCAACATCAGGGAATCAAGATATAAACCTCCCGATAACTTCGGCTACATTATGAATATCAACAAAGTGTTCCAACGTGTCAATCAAGGCCCATTCATGCTCCCTGACGGACGTAAAAAGGGGCGTCCGTTCCAAACATCTTCATGCGTCGCTGCCTTCATACTTCCATGCGTCGTTTCTGTTGCTACGGCTAACCCCCACTAAGCAGGAGTGCTGAGTTTATTATAAACTCCGCGATACAATGTTGGATTCAAACATTGATTAGCAGCACAAACGCGCTGCTATTAAGTTGTTTCTAACCACCAACACATCGTGAACACTTGTATAACTTTATTTCAAAAGCTTGTGCAACTTCTAAGGTTTTTTTCGCCGTCTTCATTCTTCTTCTATGGTTTTCTTCTTCCTGTTTATCTTCCTTTTCGTCCCTGGTTTGTTTCTGCTCCACTATGCTCAACACTGACCCCGCGGTTTCCGGTGGTATTACTCCGTCGTCTGCGTCAAGTGACGGATGCGCAAGGAGCCTGAAAACGCACCAAAAATGCACA
>JAVQJG010132209.1:0-17090 GCA_036024015.1 Craterocephalus amniculus | reverse complement strand
TTAAGGATGAGAAATACCCGTTTATACTGTAATAGACTTATTTAATCAAATATAAAAGAGGGTGTACATTGCTAACATAGTGTGCAGTGTTGTGGTTATACAATATACAGACTGATGAGGACTCGGAGCATGTGGGTGGAAACACGATTGTCCATTATAACAGACTTCCTTTTAACAGTCTGATGGCTGATGGGTTGAAGGACTTCCTCAAGTGTTCCTGTATGCACTGAAAGTACAGCAGCCTCTTGGTAAAGGAGCTACTGAGAAAAGGGTTATTGTCACATGGATGCTGCTCTACAAAAAACATTGTTACTGCGTTTAATAATTTCTGACCATGGACTATAAAACTATGTTTAGACATGTGGACAAACATCATTATTGCACGTTTTCTGGCACATGTAAGCCTTACAAGAACCCATGTGAAAGCAAACCAAACAAAGGAGCAAAACCATTAAACAATTTACAATCCTGGTGTGAGTGTGATCTTAATGAGAAATGCTGCATGAGAAAAAAATCTTTGATATACATGCCATGGATCAAACATTGTTAAACCAAAGTCAGTATTTAAAACAGTGGATATTTTCACTCAATTTACAGCCCTCGGTTATTCACCTTTTCATCAAATGTAAATGAAGTAATAATAAGTAATGAACTGCTTGAGCTAAAAGAGGTCTAAATTAAACTTGTGATATAAATGGCTCAATCGTGATTACATCTGGGCACAAAACACAAATTGTTTTGAATGTTCACAGGGGTTTGTCTGCCATGTTGACAACTGTGGCATAACTGAAACAGTTATGAATAACTTCAGTTTCATTTCTGATCTTTCTGATCTGATCTCTCTCTCAGCTTAAAGAATTAGCACTTGAGAACTGTGTGAACCTTAAAACTTTTTTAGTGTCTCATCTTGATTGCACACTTGCATTCCTTACACATTCCTAGGAACTCGGTTATCTTCCAGCATCCCAAGGATGAGAAACCCCATGGAACAACGTTCTTTTTCCAGCTTGTAGAATCACGCGACGGCTGCATTTTGCTCTTCGTACTGCATCACACGCCTTTAACTGGATATCCACACTGTTTCGGACACACACCATGGAAAGAAACTCAAGAGGCCATTATCAATGGGAGAGGGAAAAATAAAGAGAGAAAGTGACAAGACCATGAAATACTGTAAGAACCAAATTCTTTTTCGGTCCACAGGGTTTTAAAACGTTTTTTTTTTTTGCTAGCCTGAAAAGAAGTTTCAATAATTAACGTTATGCAATCTGTGTTCCACATTTATTCATAATACACAGGCCTTTTTCAAATGTGTAGGCTTCAGGAAGTAAAATGAGAAAAATAGAAAAACAGAACTTTTTTTTTTTTCAAGAAGACTTCATTGGTCGTTCCAGCTTGACAACAAACTTACTTGCTTACTTGGCTGTGTATGTGCAGGGGTCGAATGAAAAATTGTTTCAGTGGCAGTAGCATGCATTGTTCCATGATAAGTAAACGCAAAGATTAAAGCATTTACATCTGTTTTGCAGATGTATGCTGTGTTTTTTATGTGTCAAACTATGAAGTCACACACTGACATATTACATTGACAAAAGACATAACAGCATATGAACCTGGTTTGTTTGCCTTGATGAAAGCATGAAAATGTCGGCTTTCATCTGTGTTTGGTCACTTAAAAGATAAGTTTATTAGGGGTGGGAATTACTTGTTTCATCTCAATTAGTAATCATATCGGTTCAGTGAATAGTGACTCATTGTGATAAATTATGACACAATTTTGATTGATTTCAATTCAGGAGCCTGCAATCAATATGAGAGGATATAGTGTTGATTTAACACAATCCTTTTCCACATGTGTCAAACTAAAAAAAGCACCTAAATTCTAAAACAATAGCTTCATGCATTAGCTCAATACTTACAATAAACTTGTCTCATTGTTTATTGGGTTTTAAAAATTTACATGATGTAAAATAAAAATGAAAGAATTTATTGATGTATTTGTAGATATTAAAGCAGGATGTAAATCTTGCTCCGGTTGGTTATGGCAACCAAGTTAGTGCATCTGACCTCATCATACTTATACACGTTTGGAAATCTGTATTTTCATCAAGTTACAATAAGAAAGTTTGGTTTTTAGGACAAAAAAATTATACATCTGCATTTTTTTTCTTCAGTTTTACAAATGATTACTGTATTGCTCTGTAATATTTTCAGTAGCAGTAAAAGCTTTTGGTTCACTTATCACTGAAATACCATATCGATATAGATCGATGTGTTGTTACAACTTAGTGTGAAAAAGACCTGACATGGCGTTGTTTCCTTTGCAGGGTGTATCCCTCTTATCACACTATGACAGTTGTAATTTCCAGCAACAGCAATCCACCCATCCATGGAAAATAGTAATATCCAAAGGAATAAACTCCTTTGAATGACAGGTGATATGTAAAAAATGTTAAATTGAATTCATTGCCTCCCTCTATGCATAAAAAAGCCATTGTTGTTCAATAGTTAAATCAAAATTTAAAACAAAAGCTCATATTCCTGCTGTTTAATCAGCCTCATTATAATAATGCATAGTAGCCATAGCAATGTGTGTCAGGAGAACAGAAATGTGTCTCTCCTTGATGATGGAGCAACAGCATCTTTGTTGATAACTCATAAAATTCGGTAATTATGAGGAAAAGCTGTGGTTGATTGAAGCTTACGGGATATGCTAAAGATGTAATTCAACACTGATATGTAACTTCCAGGAATAGATCAAATGCTTTCGGAAAACCAGAAAACACAAAGGAATTTGTGTTTTTGAAATAAGCTGGCACGTCATTTTGATGTTTCTTTTGTCCTCACTCACATCAGTTTTTAATTGTTCATATAAGTTTTTAATTAATTTGTTTAAAGGCCACCGCATCAGCGAAAGACCATGAAATAAAACGTAAGACCGTCAAACAGACAGGGAGAGAAACGTGGGATGGATGTTCCTTTGGTTTCTGAGTGATTAAAGCGTCCTCAACTTTTCCAGAATGGAGAGGTTTCATGACACACCTGGACAGAAAGGCCAGGCAGACTGATTGGGAGGGAAATTGGTGCTTTATTTGCTTCAAGCCTTGATGAGGTTTCCTATGCTGTTTTTTTTTTTTTTTGACCTTTAACAATCAAAATGTTCATCAAGAATCTGAAGCAAACTTCAGGGAACATAACCTAATTACCAGTCAAACGTCTGAACACGCATATTCATTCAAAAGTGTCTAAACCTTTGAATGCTGCTGTTTGGATGAGTAAAATGTGGTCCAGCGGAGTGTGCAGGCACTAGACGACGGTGTCATACATGTCTGGGTGTTGTGCCCATTGGGACATGTCATCTGCTGCTTGCAATTAGGGAGCTCACAAAGCAGACTGCTGCGGTTGGTGTTACCAGACACGATAGCAGCGCTATGCGTGGGAACCTTCCACCGAGGGCATGAGGTGAGCCACTTCACAGGGCCTCCAGCAGGAAGCAAACATGCTCCCAACAATAAATGTGATCGTTTCACAAAGGATGAATGGATGCTGTGAGCTGAACAAAACTGTTAAGTCCTATATGGCAGCAAAATGACCTCACCTTTAGAATTAATGGCTACCTTGGTTCACCTGTCAGTATGAAAAATAGAGTGGACTGTGTGGGTGATTTTCTGCAATGGCACAGGTGTTTTCATTTTAAATAGACTAAAAGTTCATTTTTTAAAAACCTGGATATTTACACCCTCCCTCTCAGCTTTTCTACCGCCTAAGATTTTGCATGGCAGTGATTTATATTTGTGTAATAGGAAATGAACAAATGATTGTGTGAAAATAATGTGAGAGGAGTTGCTTGTAATGATGAATCAAAAGTGATCATTTCCTCAGTCTGACACGCAGAGCTTCATCTTGGATTTCAGCTCGTTGTTCATCTTTTATGCTCATGTGAAGAAGTAGAGCAAAAGCAGAGGAATCGTTTATCAACTTACATAAGTGAGTGATAATGTACTTCTATAAACACTGAATGTATAAATTGATGCTGTAGATTATATTAATGTCATCTGAACAATGTTCGGCTGTAGTGAGTAAGTTTGTAATTGCTTTGAACATTATTTCTGTTCTAAATTAATAAGCACTGCACTGTGTATTATGTTTTTTTTACACGTTTTTGTTGCATTAATTGAATATGTGCACAGAATCAAAGATTAAAAGAGTAAAATGCAATACCGCAGAATTAAAACGCCTCCATCTCACAAAGCATTTAAAATGACCGGCGTCTTGCTGCCAGCGTAACTCTTCCTCAGGGTCATCGTGAGCAGTTTGCACACTTCTAAAGAACAGATTTGGACGCAACAATAAATATCTTATTTATTTAACGTTCCTTTGTTGTTTATCACGTCTCGATCTTGTATTTTCTCCATTTCTTTTCCTCTTTTTGTTGATATATATTTTTTTCTTTTTGTATTCTTACACATTAATAGAGAATTATCTTCCAGTTCAAATCACAAGGGCAATAAAATGACCTTACAGTATGATGATATTTCTGATTATATTTATTTAAAATAGATGCATTGAATTTTGCACACACCACACAGGTTTTGTAGTTCTTATCAGGGTCTTGCATTTTGTTTTCCTCCATAGAAACACCATGTTTGC
The DNA here is from genome assembly GCA_036024015.1 of Craterocephalus amniculus. Classification (NCBI taxonomy): domain Eukaryota; kingdom Metazoa; phylum Chordata; class Actinopteri; order Atheriniformes; family Atherinidae; genus Craterocephalus; species Craterocephalus amniculus. The sequence continues at coordinate 12,440 of JAVQJG010132209.1, read as the reverse complement.
TGCAAAAAGTGCACAATAAGATGGGGCCACCTAATAGGACGTAATTGCTGTCCTGTTACTTTTATATCAGTCTTGGATTGCCCCATGGTTTAGTGGCTAGAGAACACTTTGTTGGCCAAGCAGTTTTACTTGTTAGTTATTTTCCTTGTGCATCTTCCATGATGAGAAAACTAGCATGAAGAGACACAATAATAATCAAGAAAAAGAGTAACACACATTTCTAATCTATTTAATTATTTGCAAGCATTGCATGGTTGACAGAGGTAACAGAGAACATGCAGTCCTGTTGTGAATAAATAATATTTCTTCAAGGTTTCATGGAGGAAAGAGAATTGATATCAGAATACATGTCTGAAGTCAGGAATCATACAATATTAATATAGTATTTACATAGCCCTGGGTGCAACCCATCATCCCCATCCATTCTCTTTGCTACTATTTCTAACCTGTAGCTACTACATCTGCTGATAAACACAGTATATTCAAGTGGATTTTCCCATGCCCAGATTCCTCAGTGCAAAATCACGCCCGCATCTGACCAGAGACACTTTGATTTCAAATCATTAAAACCTGCATTAAGCCTGCATTCAGGAAAACCTGACAGATGGTTCTGTTTTTCTGTGCCGGTTCAATTATGATGTAGAGTCTGGATCAAATCAAGGGTGACTCAGACTGACTTAGTCTAATTTGTTATGTCCAGCTGGCTACTTTAGAGCTACGGACCAAAATCCACATTGCTCAAATACCAGGAGTACAAATGGTGTCACGTTACAGGACGCAACGTGTAAAAGCACCCTGCTGACAGAGAGTTTCCATCCCAACTGGCCGGTTGCATGTTCCCACTGCCCCGTGGAGTTTATGGCAGGGGGTGGGAGCTTGGAGGGGAGTTTGCATGTAATATTAGACTTATTGTGTCTGTTCCCGCTCCTCTCGGCACCTGTCCCAAAAGGCAAATTAATCCCATAAGTAAAACGTATCCCTCTCTCCACTTCTGTGCACAGACATGACACATCTGTCTCAACCATTATCCATGGCCTGACATCCTTGTAGGGCGTATCACACGGCGCCTTGCCATGGCGGATGCACATACTGCAGCTTTCAGCTTTTGTGATGGACAGAACAACTTATGCGATGCTTCTCTTTTTCCTCCCTTACTCATTCATCCCCACCATCTCCTCACGTAACCTCAATCATAAAGCTTTGGCCATGGTTGAAAAAGGAAACACATTAGCACTTTGATGGGAAAAGAGGGACATCAAACCTTGAAAATGCTTCATTTTCATTAACTGAAATGCATGGGATTCCTCAAAAAACCCGATGCAAACCAGTGTGGCTGTGTCCCTGTGAAAGGGGAAATGCGGTGCAGTGCCCAGTGCTCAGGTGGTGGCTGCACTGATGAGACAAGGCTGTTGGCTGTTCTCTTCCCAACTAGACATCATCATCGTCCAATCACAGGGTTCTGCACATGGCCCAGAAGATCAAAACCACAGGGATGTCTGTGGAGTCTATCTTCACGCTTACTTGCACAAACAGAACAGATGTACAGAAATCCTTTCCTTTAAGGGAAAATATTGCTGCTCAGAAATGCTTTTTTTTTTTTTGCCTCAAACACGTATCATGATACTTTTTTTAAATGTGCTCCGCCACATGATGTTGCTCTGACACACAGCTGCAAAGAGACTAAAAAAATGAATAAATGAAAAATCTGATTTAACATTCGTTACATTGTCTTATCTTTTTATTATTCTTTTCTCAGGACATTGTGCTTTTTTTTGTGCTTTTTTTTTTGGAACGCATAAAATCTCATTCAAGAAACACTCTTTAAAACCTTTGATGCATTGACCAGTATTTGCTGTAATAATTTATTTGTACAGAAAAAGACATTGTTAGAGGTCTACAGCTTTGAAAGAAAAATAACAGCAAAATAATAGCTTACAAAAAACACGTTTTATGGATTTCCCTATAATGTATGCCAGGATAAGGGTGTCAGACTACTGTACGCACACAGACCTCCAATCACTTTCAGTTACACAGACGTCTCAAAATGATGTTACAGCAGCTCCATCAAGCACTTTGCTGCCCCATACCTGCAGGGGTGACCTGTCGGTTGCCTAAATGAAATGCTACAGAGGAAAGAAAAATAAATAAATACCTGGGTGACCGCGTGAGTGTGTAGCTGTTTATGTGCAAGTGGAGAAAAGCTGAATGGAAGGGATGGACTATATGTCCTGTCTCTGCACCTTTTTCAGCCTGCTCAGTGAGCCGTGGGCCTGGCCTTGTAAACCGTAGAGCTACTTGATTACTTTGTCAGTCTCTTTAAGTGGCTTTTGCTCTGTGGAGAAAATAAGGAGACATGTCTGACAGATGATGTCCGACAGAGGGGGTGGGGGGGTTGCAGACACTGCACCCATATGAAGGAAAATTATATTTTGCTGCCTTGTGAGCGAATAATCAAGTATAGCACCATCTATCATGCCAAGTTGGGTTTTTTCTGTAAATGCACTGGACATGTTAGATCAAACCAAACAACCGGAACCTCAGTATCATGCCTCACTTCTGTAAAGGACTTGCTCTCAATATGTAGTTAAACAATGTCATCCTCTCATCCTGCGTAGGAGTCCACAGAGACCAGGGACAATTTATTTCACTTTCTAAATCCAAGCCCTGTTCTTTGAATGAAACTCAGGCAATTAAAAAAGGCATTTCAAACACACTACCTCTCTTTCTTATACAGGGATCAGGAAAGGATACAGATTGTCATAGGGGATTTATGATGATGCAAGAAGATCATTTCAAGAACACATGATTAAATGAAAAACTTATTTAGCTGTCATATTTGGACTTGCAATTATTTCAAATAAAAAAGTGTGTTTAACAGCATGGAAGGAAAATATCTGAAGTTATTAGTCAAGATGTACAGTGCCACCTACTGGCTGAATACAACATTCACCTCTTCATGCAAGTCAATCATTAAAATATTCACCCCATGCATTAAGTATCTTTTTTTTTTAAATACTTCAAAGAAACATGATATGTTTAATCTTTACTAAATTAACAATGATGAATTCAAGAAGTTCCATTGTAGTAATCACAGGACTCTGTTTAATTTCATTATTTGGAAAAGGGAATAAGATTCTGCTCTCAATGCACAGTTAATGTTTTAGCAAGGAACGTTCCTTTACATGCTTTGTGATGTCAAATGGTGCCATGTTCACACACAACCAGCCATACGTAATAAAAATTCATTCATCAGTTTTCAAGCTCAAAAAAGGTTTCTGATTCAGTATCAGCTGCTTTAACTACTCTGCGGTTTTAATGGAAAAAATTTTGATGGTTCTGATCTAACATCTTGAAAACAACGCCTGAAGAATGAGCTTTATCTGTGATCAAAGTGGATTTGCAGTTGTCCTGCAGATTTAGTAGCAACTGTGTGTTTGAGCACCTGCTGGTTTGCTGTTTCAAGGGCACATGCTGGTCCTGGATTTGTCATGCTCAGCACTTTGTTATTAAATTCATTAAAAAGGAAGGAGTAGATTTAAAATTCCTCACTCTTCAAACTTTTGACCTTTTGCATCTGGTAAAAATTAATCAGCTGTGTCTTAGCGTCATCCATCCACAGTGGCCTGTGTGTGAGCTGAAATGTGACATGAATCACTACTGAACCGCAAAACGCAGGTGGAAAGACTCAAACAACAAAAATCTGTTTTTATGCCTGGAAATCACAAAACCAGAAATGCTGCTGATTTCATCCCTCGGGGAGGGTGAGTGACGTCTTTGACATGACAGGAGCTGCACAAGTTTTTCCAAAGATTTTTCACACTAACCTGAACTCCTCTGTACAGAGAGCACAGAACCAAACAAGGGTTTGGGCATACTTTTCATCGGAGAGAGCCCCAAGTGAGCATCTCAAGGACACCCACGGTCTTCAGATGGCTTATAATGAGGTGATTTGATTGGACAAAGTTTTCATTGTTTCGCCTTAACTTCAGTTCACATCAGCTCTTTAACCCTGAGCCTCCGGGTGTGTTATCCTGAAAAAAGCTGAGGCTTAACCCTGCAGCAGTTCAGGGTCAAGCCCTGGTTAATGGGGGGAATATCCTGTATTTGAAGTTTTGAGTGTGAAATAACTGTAAGCTCTGGGCTAACAGAGATTTACGAACTGAGTAGATGGGAATCTTAGCCAAAGGCTAAATATATAGAAAAAAGTCCTCATCGTGCTGCACTGTCTTTATGACTGCTGAAAAGGGAAAAATAAATATATGAGAGAAGAATCATTTAAAAAGTGTATGATGAACACTGCTGTGTTACTCTACACATATATGAGAGCTAAATATAGGCCAATTTGTTATAAAGCCAGCCAGATCTTGTGACACACACACCATATTAAATATTGATTCTCGGGACAGGTGTGCAATTAGCTGAATCAGATAAATCCTATATTGCCATAAAAAGTAAAGGAACAAAAGGTTTGATATATTTATTCTTTTAAAAAATGAATTGAAAACAAAGAATAAGATTAAGAGGTTAAGCTCCATATGTCTCAAATAAACTTTTCCATACTTTGGAAGATGTGGTGGTATAGGCTACTGTTTGCAATCTGAAAAACAAAGGTGAGTCTTATTTCTCACCTTTCACGCCATGATTACCGCACAGGGCAGGTGGACAATGGGCTGATATTCAAAGATTGTATTCCTTCATAGAATAATTGATTTAATTTGAGTTTTGGCTTATGTTGATTAAGAAAACAGATACCAGTTTTAAACAGTCAAAATTTAAAAAGAAGGGTAAAAACAAAGGATGTCAGCATTAGGAGTTAAGGAGAAAAAATGTACAATCTAATTCCATATAGGTGCTTTTAGAATAAAAATGAGAAAACATCAAAGGAAAACTGCAGTATGGTTTCTGTTAATGTTGTAAGAAGCTTGAAAATAAATGCAGAGTATACTCTGATTAGCTGCTGGAGGTACCAGGCAGAGACAGGACAAGTATTGCTTATAGCCGGGTGTGTACTACATGTTGTCTGTACAGCTGTCCAAAGTACATTTCTTCAGATCAGTAAAGATAATTTGACTTTGCTATGTTGAACAAAATTTTTAAAATGTAATAAGTTTACCTGGGCGTAGCAGCAGAAAAGCAGGAGCTTCTTGGCTGCTTAATTGAAACCAGGACATAAACGGAATTGTACTGATTCCGTGTTGTAGCGTTCCACAAGATGGCAGTAGAGCAACTCACAGGATGCGAGCTGCCGTAAGACCTGGGAAGAAGAATGGTCTCTCCGGACATCCACCAATCGCGTTTTCGCTTGGTAAAATATGAAAATGGCGGCTCTGTGTAGTGAGTTTGGGGACCTGGTCCAAATCAAGAAACAGCTTATATCAGTCATATCGTTATGTAAGGAGAGAGGACTTGTGCACAGCGCGAAGTGGTGAGACTGGCAGAGATTAATATTTCATGAACTACTAATATTTTTGCTCGATTATGTCGGAAAATTACTTGCATTGAGCGTTAACTCTAAGTTACTTGATAGCTACGTTAGCGTAGCTGTTTACAAACTCACATTTAGCCACATAAAACATGAAGCTATCTGTCTGCTGAATACACTAAATAAAATATTTTAATGTAATTTTACGTTTAGGATTATAGTTAGCTGTACTTTTATTTAAACCCCTACATAATTGTAAAGTCTGTAGTTGTGGTGTTATTCTACATATATCTGAACGTTATTGATGTTTTTTTTTTTTACGAATTCAGTTGTGACTCGTGCAATTGATCCAATTTACACGCAATGCTGGATGAATGTAAACACCGGTTCTCTGTTTACATTTTAGGGCCTCTGAACTGGCATTTGCTTTGGACCCTCTACCTAAGGATGAGCTACCCTCAGCACCGCCTTTCACTGAGGTTTGTACACCGTGGAAAATCTGGGATTCATTGGTATTATTATCATTTTTCTCCCCACAAGTATTTATCAACTCACCATCTGATTTCAATGAAATAATCAGTGTATCATTTAGCCTCTGCTTGAGCTCATTATTTAATTTGACTGATGTTAGAGTGGATGAATTGGCATAAATATAGTGCATGGTTGCATAGGTCTGGCTATCATAGCGTCTGTTGCAGGATTCCTCCTCCTTTTTGACAATCAATTAACTTGATTGTCACTTGATTAACCTCTTCAGAACGAATTTGGGAGCAGTCAGACATGTAATATCTGACTGATGCACGGGTCCACCGTGCCACGTTGTTCTTTACATGCTGGGAATCAGAGTTTTTGCAAAATATTTCATAGACATACGTTTCATAGACAGCCTTTTCTTGCTACATAAATTCAGATTCAGTTTTGATCTATGTATGAAGTGTAAAGATCAATTTAGCCCTGTATTAATTTATCTTGCACCCTGCTGGCCAGACTTTGTGTGAAAATAAAGATACATTTGCAGCCATGAAAAGATTAAACAATTATATTAAATGGTTTTATCAAGATTATTTGCATGATTTTTCCGTGTTGTCTGTCCCACATACAGGAAGATGCACAGGACCTGGATGCACTTACGCTGGCCAAATCGTACTTTGACCTGAAAGAGTATGACCGGGCTGCTTACTTTCTGAAAGGCTGCTGCAGTCAGAAGGCTTATTTCCTTTATATGTATTCTCGATATCTGGTGAGACCCCGTTGTCACCGGGCTAGCTCTCATCCTTTGAGTCCTTACACATTTTTTCTAAAACCAATCTCCTTCAATTTGATTATTGTTTGAAAGGTTTCTGTGTTCTTCTTTAGTCAGGTGAGAAAAAGAAGGACGATGAGACTGTGGACAGCCTGGGTAAGGGTTTGCCTGAATGCAAAGATGATCGATCTAATGACTTTCCTTCCCTTTTACCCACCCGTAAACTTGTTCATTTCTTTATGATTTGTAGGTCCTCTGGAGAAGGGTCAGGTGCGCAATGAAGCTTTGCGAGAACTCAGGGTTGAGCTCAGTAAGAAGCACACTGCAGGAGAGTTGGATGGCTTCACCCTCTATCTGTAAAGGCTTTTCCTCTGAAGCACACATGTCTCTGACAGTTTGTAGAGGATTAGTATGGATTGATGTATTAATGTGAACACAGGTACGGCGTTGTTCTACGAAAGCTCGATCTGCTGAAGGAGGCAGTGGAGGTGTTCCTGGAGGCAATTCATGCACTTCCTCTTCACTGGGGAGCCTGGTTGGAGCTCAGTAACCTAGTCACAAATATTGAGATGGTAACAACCCTTTTGTTTACACACTGACTTAAGAAGTTAATGATACAGTAGAATAAAGTCCATAGCATGCATCTACAGCTAAGGATCAGTCCTTGTGTACAGATTAACAGCTTCACACCGGTTATATAACTTTGTAACTGTACACCCATATTTTTGGTTAGCATATATCAGCTTCTGAACTTTCTAACAGGAAGTCTGGTTTCTTCCTTTCCACAGCTGAAATCATTGTCTCTGCCAGACTGCTGGATTAAAGATTTCTTCATGGCCCACATGTACACAGAGCTGCAGATGATCAAAGAAGCATTGCAGAAATACCAGAACCTCATTGAGGCCGGCTTTTCAAAGAGCACCTACATCATCTCACAGATTGCTGTTGCCTACCACAACATTAGAGGTTTTTATTCAACTGTTTCAGTGAAAATGTTTAATAAAAAGAATCTCGCATGAGCAGAATCTTACAGCAATCTGTTTTTATGTTTCTCAGATATTGACCAAGCTTTGGCCTTGTTCAATGAGCTGAGGGAGCAGGATCCGTACCGCATCGACAACATGGACACATTCTCCAATCTGTTGTATGTCAAAGTACGTTCACCGTTTGTATTATGTCTCCTCGTATTGGAGATCTAAAGAATGCCCAAAGAAAAAAAACAATAAGGATGAAGTGTTTCACACGCAGACTCCATATTCTGTATTAAGCCAGTGTTTTGTACTTTTTCAGAGTATGAAACCAGAGTTGAGCTACCTCGCTCACAACCTTGTAGAAATCGACAAGTACAGGGTGGAGACATGCTGTGTTATCGGTAAGCTTTAAGCTAATCAAATCAAAATTTTTGCACAAATACAGCTGTTTTATTTAAGGAACTAAATTCTTATGTTTCCTGTGCTCATTTTGTCCTCATTTAGAAAATGAATAGATATCAGTGTTGTGCATGAATGAGTAAGAAAAAAAATAAGGTGTTAATTTAACATGTTTTGAAAACAAAATCAAATCTCTCTTTTGCATAAGCTTCTGAATTTGTCTCACCTGTAGGTAACTACTACAGCTTACGCTCTCAGCATGAGAAAGCAGCTCTGTACTTTCAACGGGCCCTCAAGCTGAACCCCCGCTGTCTCGGTGCCTGGACCCTCATGGGCCACGAATATATGGAAATGAAAAACACTTCAGCTGCCATCCAGGCGTACAGGTCAGATGAGCTCAGTATGTTGCATTTTATGTTAGTGCTGAAAATCAAACCGGCTATCATGATATTATGAGCACCGCTTCCCTGTTTTTCCTGCAGGCACGCCATTGAAGTAAACAAGCGTGACTATCGTGCCTGGTACGGCCTGGGTCAGACATATGAGATCCTCAAGATGCCCTTTTACTGTTTATACTACTATCGAAAGGCACACCAACTCAGGTCATTGGTTTTACTTTATTAAAGACATCTTTAACTCGTATACCTGATTTCAATTTAAAAAATCCCTCCGAAGCAAAATGTACAAAACAGTCATTGAGTTGTTACTTTTTTTATTATAGGCCCAATGACTCGCGCATGTTGGTTGCACTGGGTGAAAGTTATGAAAAACTGTCACAGCAAGTGGAAGCCAAAAAGGTACTCTGAAGCGGTCAGCGACTCTGATTTGTGTGTCAGATTTATGCAAAGTTTTTTGGTTTGATTATGATTCACCTTATCTTTTATTTTAATGTCTTCAGTGCTACTGGAGGGCCTACTCTGTTGGAGATGTAGAAAAAATGGCTCTGCTCAAATTAGCAAAGTGAGCATTTATCATCACATTCTTGTTGAAACAATGGAAGCAGAGCACTTTCACAGATTGCATGGTATTCTTTAATTTTTGAATGAATAATTCTGTCATTAAGATGGAAATGTCTTTCTTCCACAGGCTCCACGAACAGCTGAATGAGTCTGACGATGCTGCCCAGTGTTACATGCTTTACATCCAGGACATTTTCTCTTGTGGGGTAAACATTTCTGAGAAACAGTTTGTGTGACATAAGAAGCTTGAATGTGTTGCTGGTTTTGATTTTTAGTTGGGCAACTTACAATGGCCGATTTTGCAGTCGTTTGGCACGTCTGTTTCAAATGAAATGTACTTTCAGGAAGTACGGGATCTCTCCGAGGTGAGCACAGCACTGCGGTACTTGGGTCAGTACTATTTCAAGAACAAGCTGTATGATGAGGCGTCAATCTGTGCTCAGCGGTGCTGCGACTACAATGATGTAAGTATTCCATTATGTGCTTCTTGTTTCATTTGCCTTAGAAGTCATTACCCCGACCACATTCTTTTGCTCGAATTATGTTTTTATACCGTTTCAGTTAGAGTCCGAAACTAGAAAAATGAGTTTTATTTCTATGAAGAGGAAAGGGCATCACATGTTTGTGTTGTGTATGATAAATGTGAAAGAAGAGAGCATGTGTGATATTTATCTTCGATGTTTTTATATTTTCAATATTTATTTTTTTTATGTTGTAAAGCACTTTGTGATGTATCATGATGTATGAAAAGGGCTATACAAATTAAAGTTAGATTTGATTTTGTTGTTTTCTGTAGGCACGTGAGGAGGGGAAGGCTCTGCTGAGACAAATCTCTCAGGTCAGAGATCAGATAGAGACACCATCAGCAGATCTGTTCGCTCCGCTCTCAAACAACAACACACCAGTCAGGAGAGTGTCTCCTCTGAACCTTATCTCCTTCACACCCTGAATTTCACTGAGCTTCAAAAGGACAACTTGCCACTTCTGACATAAAACTAAAGACTTTGCTATAAAACACCTTTGGAAGAATTTACATTAAAATAAATTGCATTTGTTTGTAAACATGGAATCCTGACTAGTTTCTGTCCATAAAATGATTTTACTGCTGTATGAAATCATGAGCACTGGGTTTATATGATTTCTTGGAAAAAAGTTTGTGCTGCTTGAACATTTTGCCAAAACTGGATGTCAAGCCTTTTACAAGTTGCTTCCTAACATTGTTAATCATTGAATGTACATGTAATTACATTCAAACACAATGGTTTTTGATCATTTTAATGAGGTTTTTGTACAATTGCAATATTGCATAATAGTTGGAAGTAGATGTGCAAGATCAGAGACACAAAATTATCTCACTTGGACTCAAAACACACTTCATGCAACAAGTTTTTCTTTGTATTTTCCAGCTCTTTATGCACACTTAATGAAAACACATGAAACCCTGACCTAAAAGTAACCCTTAAATCCATGAACATGTATAAAAACAGTAATGACAAACAAAAAGGGAACCAACAGACATAGTGGTACAAGATGACTGGTGCATAAATCTTTTTGCTTCATTTTTAATAGAGAATCTTCGGAGGCACATATGATCACTAATAATAGAGCAGAAATTAGTTGTGATCGTATAATCAGGTACAGTTTAAAAATGACTTTGCATTTCAAGTCATGTTGTGGGTTTAGTGTGGAGGGAGAAACAGAACTTGTGAAGGAAAGTTGACACACACGTGTGCATGCTTTTAACCGTAGTCCTGTAGCCACTTTGTAGCTTTACTGGCATTATTAAAGCAATAACCTTTTTACTGGCTTGAACAATATTCATGTATCAGGCAGGACAGTAAATAAACTCTGCAGAGGTGACTATAGACAACAAAGTGAAAACAAACAGTTAACTGGCAGCTTTTGCATAATAGCAGAACTTTCCCAAAACTCAATACTTCCCCCTGACAGTACGAGGGGTGGGAACAGGGCTGCGGGGCGGAGACTGCTGGCGAGACCGCAAGATGTGCGAGTATGGGGTCGCATTTGCTTCATCCGCAGTGCGGGTGTTGTATCTACGCGTTGGAGTACGCGGAGGGAACAGAGACTGGAAAAAAGGCCGTTTTTGCGGAGGACGGTTCTCAGTGTCACTTGGAGTTGTGGCCATACAGCCCCTCTTTTTGCAGGAGCCGGGTGTAGTAGAGGCAGCGATACTGGTAGGTGGCAGCTGGGAATGAACTGCCTGTGTCAGGGCCAGGGTCTCTGCTTTCCGCCGCAAGTCTGCTTTGACCAACATCAGGCCGTTCTGGAGCTCCATCAGGATCTGGTTCTGAGAAGAAGTCAGTCGACAGGGTTAGACAAGACCACAGGGGGGTGAAGTATAAGGTGGGTGAGAGGTTGATTGACAACGAAAGTGGCAAAATGCAACATGCTGCAGCACAGTAATCACCTGGTGCAGAGGTTAGAAACCTATATTTAGTTTTTAAAGCTGGCTGTGCATTAAGAATATTAGAAAAAAAAGAAAGAAAAGAGAGGGGGGGAAAAAAAGGTATTTTTAAATGAGAATTGCATAAATGTAAATACTGATGCTTGTCTCAAGTAAATATTCTAATCAGCATAAAATGAAAAACTATCAAAACTTACCACAGACCATGAATAATTGAACTTAAAATTGTGGCTTTGAAATGTTCAGCTTGAATTCCTTGGTACCTGTTTGGCTAGTGTCTCGTCTGCCGCTGCTAGTGTGTGGCGTAGCTTTTCCCCTCCGGTGTTGTGACAACAGGACCTTTCACCAGACTGCAGGTTGGTTCCCAGCCTCTGCAGATCCAGCCGCAGCTGTCGGAGGTTCTGTAAGGTAAAGTATAAAATCCATTCTCATTGACATGAGGAAAATCATTAGGAGCAGCTGAGCCTGAGCATTTTGCAGTGACTGACCCGCTGACCCTCCAGCAGCTTGCGGTCAGCAGCGCTGGTGCAGGTGCCTGTTGAAGCCGGAACTTCCAGCTGCATCTTCAGCTTGCTCAGCTCTGCACAACAGAAACAAGATTATCCAACATAAACGGGATTCTAACATTTAAGCATAAATGGAGTAATCGTGCAGTTAAAGGCATACCTTGGGTCTTGGTATGAAGCTCTGCCCGACACTGGTCGAGTTCAGCACGGAGTTTGGTTATCTCAGTTTGAGATGACAAGCGCTGCGATCGCCGAAGGCCCTCAGCATGTTCCAGTGGGGCCATCATGGGGGCCGCTTCTCCATCCCTCTTTATGTTTTTAAGGGCAGCAGACAATGCTTCAATCTCTTGGTCACGCTCCTGTAAAAAACAATGACAAGAAACATTAAAGGGACTATACCCGATTTCACGTCCGGCTAGCTTAGTTAGCGATAGCGGCTATTTTTTTTTAGCTTTTGTGTGACGCTTTTTCTTGGTTAAGGGGTTTAACTTTCATAATTTGACTCCGGATCACTA
>JAVQJG010132195.1:0-12258 GCA_036024015.1 Craterocephalus amniculus | reverse complement strand
GTCGGCCCTGCGACAGACTGGCGACCTGTCCAGGGTGTACCCCGCCTCTCGCCCCTTGACAGCTGGGATAGGCTCCAGCTTACCCGCGACCCACTTGGATTAAGCGGTTCAGAAAATGGATGGATGGATGGATGTGTTGGTAAGATAAAATGAGTTTGCAGGCCAGTCTGAAATCTGAAGTGAATCATTTTATTTGATGCTGTTGAATGATGTTGTTAAATTAAGATCCAATTGTTTCTAGTAAGAAGATGTCTCCTTGTGAATTCAGTTTACATGCATCGATACTTATGAGAAGTAATGTCTGTTTCTGCTGTCAGTCACAGTAACTATCTTCCCCTGTTGGCTGTCTTCCATCTCTTATAGACTGTCTATGGAACAGTATTCAATATTTTCATAAGGAAAGGGAAATTCTAAAAGGTTTTCGCTTATAAAAGATCCACTTCTAATGCAGATTGTGATCAATCATTTGTGCAGTAATGGAAATAACCTCAAAATCTTGCATGAAGTGTGATTGATACACACTGGCTGCATCATTTCTGTTTCAGCATCATCCATCAAAACATTTTAGCTTGTCAAGATTTCAGAATGCTGCTTCCCTGTCAAAATACATTTCAAGCTTGAGAAATTTTCATTCCAAGCAGACTGTAGAAGTGCAATTAGATAAATACTCCTTGCTAATTACATTACTAAAATATACCCACGTCAGAACCATGTTGATACCAGTGATAAATTGAGATAATCAGCAAACAGCCAAGACATTTGTTGTGGAGTGTTGTAATAAATATGACAAGGGAATGTGCAGTTCGAGTGCGGCTGATAATGCGAGGGAATTACAGAGATGGTAATTATAAGCAATTTAAAATGCAATCAGGCCGGTATACTAATAATGAAAGAAGACACTCCAGTGAGCGTTTGCAGAAGGAAGCAAAGTGGAAAATGTGAACACTCCTACAAAGCATCTGAATAAACATGACAATAGTGTATCAGGCGGATGTAAATGCAGAGAAAGCGTTCTCATATTAAAAAACCACACATGCTAGTAATGATTTCGTTTCAGATTTGATGATTAAATAGAGGTGCTTGTGTGAACCAGTGAAATGTTTTTTACCGTTTGACATGATACAGCTATAAGCTCAGTGTGCAAGGAAGCAAAGGGGGAAACAATAAATCACTAACAGCAAACTTTGTTTGAGGCCTGATTGAGACATAATTTTTATATCATATATATTATCTCGACCTAAAAGATAAATAAGTAAGACTTTTGCTACTTTATCTTGTATTGATGTTTTATTTAAACAATTATTTTAACTAATTAAATACATTTTTGATGCTGTACTGTAAGAAGAGTTCACTGACCTTTTTAAAACATGCACCAGGTCCCCCCGCATAAAAGTCACAAAATCACTCCGTAGTTTTTTTAGAACTTGAGACAGCATTATAATATCCAAAGAATTTAGGAAACATACTCATCCTTTATTTATTCCATTTTGTGACAGTACAGGATCCTCAATCCTGGTCCTCCAGGGTTGGTGTCCTGGAGGTTTAAGAAGTTTCCCCGCTGCAACACCCCTTATTCAAATTAAATGATCATGTTCTGCACAAGCCTCCCATTGACCCATTCATTTGAGTCAGGTGGGTTGTAGCAGGGAAACATCAAACCTGCAGGACACTGGTAAGCTGGTGATTCCTGAGCTATAGTGCATTAGAAAAATCCTAATTAAAGAAAAAGATTGAAATGACTTAAAATGGGGAAAAAACTATATTTCTATTTACATTGTTCCAATGGTCCAATAATTAAAATTACTGAAGCAGCAACAGCTTTAACTTAATTTTTTGATAAACAAACTAATACACAAACTTTTAATGTCTTGTTAACAATGTTTGTGATGGTTTTAATGGTACCCCGTTTAACTTTATCTGGGATGGATCATGGCAAAGTCAGTAGATATGGACACATGTCACTACATTCAGTAAATGTCTTGTTCTTCATTGGAGTAAAGTGAATACTATTTTGATGGAGCTAACATTATTTTAGTTCAAAGTAAGAAACAAACGAACATTAACGCTGCTGTGGCACCAAGTCTGTTGCCAGTGTAACATCAGCTCTCACATCACAGTGACTCTACAGGTGTGTTTGTAGCTGGATGAAGGTGGATGTAGTGGATCCATTGTTCTGTATTTCTTTGTCACAAATGTCGCTTGCTGCTCTTTTAGTTGTCCCTTGTGTGACGATTTTAAGACCCAAAAGTTGCATCAGTGCAACAGCAACAAGTTAGTTCACCGGGCCTGGCGCTGTCTCCATCGACTGTGGACACTTAGTTTGTGAGACGTTATGTTAGCACTGCGTCTGGGGAAATGATAGCAGACAGGTGATCAGACAGAAAAAGAACTTGAAGAAAGCATTAAGATTGCTCCCAAGTCTCAAATCGGGTATCCAAGCTGAGTCTGAGGTCTTTGATGATACCTTCTATGAACTACAGTATTTACCCCTGTATGACAGACGTTGGCTAAATATATATTTTTTAGCTATACACTTTGTGCATTGCATTTCTTGTGCATTTTTAATGCATCTTCTGTAGCCCGCTATAATATTTTATATAAAGCACCTTGAATTGTCTTGTATATGAAATGTGCTATACAAGTAAACTTGACTTGCCTTGCCCTCCAGGAATAACTTATGACAAAATCTTATTCCTGAAGTGTTCCTGTGCAAAGCAGCAAATGTGAAGCCTATGTGAAAGTGCCAAAACTGCAGTTTGCCCCTCATCCGCTATATAGGCTGGCTCCAAAAGGGAGTCAAACCCCACAGAACCCCATGTTAAAAAGCCCGACTTCACAGCACAAATAAACATGTTTACAGCCTGATAAACATGTTTATTTCAATGTATTAAGTAGTGTGGATGATTTCTTTGCAGGTTGCTGAACCTCTGCTTGTGTTTTCTTAGAGACCCAGACTCTCTGAGGTGCTTTTTATACTATACCTATATATGTTACAGTTAAGCTTGGATCCAGTTTAAAATGCAGTCAGTTACACTGAAACATTGATTTACATGTTGGATTTAATTTAAAACAACAAAAAAGCCTATTACAATTCAACAATGTATTTTTTAAGTACATTATTCATTATTATTCATTATCAATCCCAAAAGTCACACAAAAACAATAGTTGTTTCGGGACTTCATTATGTGTGAAAAGTAAAAAGACTGAGGTAAATGTGCTGACAATTAGGTATAAAATTACACTTAACTTTTCATTTAGCAAAACAAGATATAACAGCTTCATTACTGTGATTCTTGGTCGTTGGCTATTTACTATAATCAGAAAAGTTGTTCATTTGTTAAATTACTTTAAAGCTATTTGGGGGAAACAATCCCATATTACTGAGTTTCAGTCGCTTGTTCAAATTTCAAGCCCAGGGAAATGTGGCTTGAGTGTTGTGTTTATTCTTGCAGCAATTTATTAACAATCAGTCTCTCTAAAAAGCTTTAAATTCAGATATATTTTGCTTTATGTTATTTCGTTCAGCTTTAGTCAGTAACAACTTAGTTAGGCCACCAGCAAGCCAAAGATGTCTTCTTGTAACATGCAACTTCTACTGTATAGTGTGGTATATGACACCGTTTCATTTAAAAAGTCTGCCTTTTCCATGCTTAAGTTACCTTAATCTGCCACTGCATATTTTAATAGTCTATGTCTGAGAAAACAAATGAGTTGAAGCCTCCACGAATTAAAGCATAAGGCATCGACTCCAGTCATCTGCTGCACTTAAACTGCATAAAAGCCCCTCGCTGCAAGAAACATCAAATACATTGTGTGCTGCTCTGTCTTTGGCTGCTGCTAATCTGAAAGCTCTCTCTTCTTGCTGCTGTTCAATAGAATTTCAAATGAAACCGTACCCCCACCGCCACAGATAAGCCCACAGTCTATGTTCCCCTAGGAGGGAAGTTATTCTGTTTTTATTATGACTCATTCTTTGCTTGATTGTGAGAACAGACAATGTCAAAGACGAAAAAAGCTGAAGCTAAAAGGAGATAAAACGTCAGAGGATCAAAATAGACACTTTGATGTGAAGGCGTTGACAGGCTAAAGGCGATGATGGCTTTAGAGAAATGGACCTGTTGATGCCAACAACTCCAGGCAAAGACTTTAAAAGATATAAACAGTGGTATATCAAAATATTTCCATGCTTAATGTGAGCTTCAACATGAAAACTCAAAGATTTCTGTTGAATTTCCAGTTTTGATGAAAGAATAAAATCCCAGAATTACAAAGTTTCTGTCTCAGAAATTATGATCCCTATCCTTTTTCTTGTTGTCCAACAGGTTGTCTTCGCTCACACTCCCTTGATTAAGGCAGTTCAGGTATTATCCCTTAAAGCCCTGATTTTCCTGGTTTCCTGCAGTTAAAGGCATTGATTGTCTGCTCACATTTGCCAAGTTTGCCAAGTGTTAATCAGAAACTGATTAGAAGGAGAGGATGGAAAAAGCTGGGATTGTAATTGATTTGCCCCGGCTAAGGACTGAGATTTGTTACTTGAAGGGGAATGGCAAGTGCTTTAATAATTAATGTTGGTTATTACTGTTCCTTAGGACAGAATTAAAAGTCAGAGACACAGACCTGAGAGCCCTTAGACTTGTTTGCTCCATCCATTATCTGTGCAAATTCCAGGGTTCCTTCTTGAGTTTCTGGTTTTAGGGAAGAGTCATCTAAACTTCAAGATATTGAGCGATCTATCTTGGGGCTAAGAAATAACATGTGGCTTCTTGAGATGGATGGCAGGTTCTCCGTAACCCCTGTTCAAAATTCAGTGCAATACCTCCATGGGTTCAGGCTTGTGTTTCAAACTGCGGAAAGCAAGCCAGACTGGATTGGGTTTACTGTCAAAGGGTCTGTCCTTGAAAAATGCAGACTCTGGTCCAAATTGGGTCAGTATCTAAGGAATTTAATCTTGTCACCCTCTGTTGAAGGATAAAATTGAAATATTTTAAGCAAATCAGCTCTTGCCAGTAAATGTGAAGTACATTCAGAAAATAGAGATGACCGAACAAGCAAATCACAATTATTTAATACAAATGAATCATATCAGTCACTGAAAACAACCTTTACATCGGGTGATTCTGAGATATAAAGATAGCAGTGTTGCTGAATTCTAGACTTCAAGGCAAAGAAGAGCTGAAATGAGTTTTTTCTTTTCTGTTTGAATAAGTATCATTGCAAGGATAAAGTGGGACATTTTTTATTCAGTCTGGCATCTTAGACTGAAATACTGTGGCTAAAGGAAATCTGAAGAGTGCATTATCCAAGACTTTTCCTAAGTCTCTTTATCTTCTTTTTTCATCTGTGATTCTGTCTTCCCTGCATGACACAGGTAATGGATATCCACTGTTTGGAGGGTGCAATAAATTTTCTTCTCATTATTTTCTCTCATCTCAAGTCATTGTCTTGTGCTCTTTGAAACCCAGGTACTTCCGCCTACACTATCACAGATAAAAAGAGCCAGTACTGTCTGTATCATCTAGACTACATTAGCCATATTACCACTTCACCTGCCCCTTAGTGTATTATATTTTGACATATTCTGTCCTTCATTGCTTCTGGGCTCATCCTTTTCCTGTTTACTTCTTCTTGCAATCTTCCCTCCTTCCATCTCTCTTACACTCTCATCTTGTCTCCCCTCTGTTCTCCTCCCCATATACATCTCTTATCTCTCCTTGTATCACTGCCATATAAATTATTGATGGCCCATCCATGGCTTGCCTTGTGGAGTTAAAGGGCGACTGAAGTCCTGAGGATAACGTCAATACTTAGCTCAGAGTACAGCCGTTGCTGCTGTGCAGTCTACTTGCCACACTATTACAGAAGTCACTCTTAAATAATGACCTACTTAGATTTGAATGAAACGTATTTTTCTTTAGTCCCCTATTTAAATTTGCACGACTTCAGAAGACTCTTGGCTTCATCCAGTCCACTCAAACGGGGCTCGAGGGCTCCATTCTGCTAAGCTCTTACATCAGTTTGAAGCACGTATGTTACCACTCGCAGTGTCTTGCTGTATATACAGCAGAAACACTCTGATCTGATTCACAGATAACTTCTTTATTGTTACAAGAAATTACATTGGGTGTCATTTGGCTTCTCATTCAGGATTCTCTTTTATCATCATCTTCTCTTTGAGGCATTCAGCTCATGTTTTTTTTCATATTTAAAGATCGAAGTGCTACATCATATTTTTATTGAGCAATGGCGTTTTGGTGAGAGAGCTCTCCCAAAAAATATTACAAGGTAAAATTAATAATGCTTAATAGGTACATTGATAACTTGCAATGTAAAAATAAAAGAAGTGTTTGTGCATATTAAAACATTGCTAATCAATAATTTAACTCCTGAAATGGCTTTAGGTTGAGGGATGGAAATGGATGTGTCACACTGAGAAGCAGAAAACTCACTAAACAGAGTACTCTGCAGCTTTTAAAAAACTTGTTTTAACTCATTTTCTCAGATCATGTGTGGGTCTGCAGCTCAAGAAGAAAAAGCTCTCTGAAAGTTGAAATGAAGTGTGATACCTACACCACACAGAAAGGGGAGTGTTTTAATATAAACTTCTACTTGGAAATGGAGGAGACTTAAGTGGGACTAAAAATGAGAGGGAATACTTAATTATATTAGTGAAATCTGCACAATTTATAGTTAATTTTATATCAGACTCTTTCAAATAAATGAATAAAAGTAATAAATTAGGCAACTTGAAAGAGAAAAAACTGAATATTGTCTGAAATGGACGTGTTGGATGTTGATCAATTAAATCTTGAAAGCAAACTTAAACACATCCAAGTTTGAACTGAGATATACTTCCAGCATTGCTGCTAGAAAAAGTAAGAAATTTACTTATAATACAAGGCAGACTCAAAGAAAAATGACTGTTTCAGCTAAAAGTTTGGTGCTTTGATCTTTACAGTTCTTTACAGTCGCATTAGTGCATTTTACTTTTGAAAGGAAACATAAAGAACGAAAGTGCTTTGAAATCTAGTAAAAAACTGTCAGCTTTTCTTTTTTTTCTATTTTATTCACCCCTTTAATAAAAATCATTTTTTTATTTGGAAGAACATCATCTTTGCATTCTGATATTTAGTATACAGTCACCACACCCACACAGCAGGCAGCGGCAATGAACAAAATATATTTTTCCTTTTTAAGGTTTGTGTCACAATTTAATACATTACTTCAGCAGTTTATTTTACTCTATCAGTGTAATTTTTTTGCTTGTTGCTGTGCTGTGATACGATTTAAAAAGTCCATGTGCAGATATGGAGCAAAATGTCATTAACAATTAAGAGAGTATAAATTTCATCATTACCCATGGAGTGCTGCTACACAGTGTAGTGAAATTATACCTCGTAATAACTTTAATTAGTTAATAAACTAATTAATTAAACCAGGGCACCACCCTGCTTTTTACATGGAAGCAAGGGAAACCATAAACCTTATTTAATCGAATAAATCAATTAAATAAATGAATGAATCAGTCTAAATCTGAAAGCTTGACTTCTACAGAATGATTATTCTTATCCCAATTACGTCAGAAATAAGAGCACAACTTACTCAATTATAACACAGATTTATTGACAGAAATAAGCAGAAAGAATGAAACAAGCAATAATATGATATTTAGCATAGGAAACAGATAAGAAAGGAAAGAGAGTAAACTATAACTAAACAGAATAGAGTATGTTGTGTATGTGTGAATGATGTAGGCCTAAAACTAAGATTTATCTAAATGAGTTTCACTGATTGGAGATGAATTAAAAAGGTTGAAAAAAAAAGGTCGTCCGTCTTCTGCGTCAATTTCTTGCGTTTTTGGTGTGTTTTCAGGCTCATGCGCATCCGTCACTCGACGCAGACGACGGAGTAATACCACCGGAAACTGCAGGGTCAGTGTTGAGCATAGTGGAGCAGAAACAAACCAGGGAAGAAGAAGAAGATAAACAGGAAGAAAAAAACCGTAGAAGAAGAATGAAGGGGGCTAAAAAAACATTAGAAGTTGCACAAGCTTTTTAAATAAAGTTATACAAGTGTTAAGGGTTTGTTGGTAGTTAGAAACTACTTAATAGCAGCGCGTTTGTATCAGGGATGTATAATATAACTTAACCTTTATTCATAACCCTTATATAATACATCCATGGTTTGTGCCGCCAACCCACACCTGAAACTAATGTTGTATTGCGGAGTTTATAATAAACTCAGCACTGCCGCTTGGCGGAGGTTAGCTGTAGCAACAGAAACGACGCATGGAAGTATGAAGGCAGCGACGCATGAAGACGTTTGGAACGGAGGCCCCAAATTACATCCGTCAGGGAGCATAAATGGGCCTTTAGACTGTGAACATTATTCTGAGTTAAAAATATTTTGATTGAAGTTTGATTTTGACTGACTTATCTGGATTGTTTCAACTGTTTGTGTGGGAAACAAGGAAGTTTTCTTTAACATGTCAGACATAATTTGTAACTATAAACATACATGTGGCAGGAGAAAATATGCTGTTTAATTTTTTGATAAATAAGTCAATAATTACTTCAGTAATTGTGTCAGTGCAGAGGAACTTTCTGAAGTTGCTGCTTCTGGCTGCTGGATCATGTTAGTGTCACTCAGCAGAAACAGACAGAATGATCAAAGCATCACTGTTAATTGTTATTAAGCTAATAAAAAAACACTATTTTCCATATTTGTGATCAGTTCCATGAGAAAAGCATTGAGTTAACTGTGTATAACATTTTTTTTGAGAATATAGGCTACTGTAAGACTTTAAACCATGAAAACACACATAACGCATAAGGCATTTACATTTATGTGGTGATGTCAATTATTGATAGAGGCATTGCATTCAGCAACATCCATTCATGATGAATTTATTTTAAACCATCATATAATAACAAAAATATGAAACAAGTTGAATAAGTTTTCACAACAGATTTAGTTGAACAGAAGGTAAGACAAGTCTTTTGGGCAACAATTCAAATTCTGTAATTTTTGTAATCTTCATTATTATTATTATTAATAACAACAACAACAACAATAATAATAATAATAATAACCTTCATTGAGTGCTGTATATTTCTGTCTAACTGGCCTAATTTTCAGTGTGGAGAGGTTACACTGCACTTCAAGATGACAGTGAACACACTCACTCTTCTGCTTCTTGTTGTCTCTCTGCAAAGTGAGTGCTGCCACTTACTTTCTTTGATCTTTATTCATATAAGGCCAGCTTACTAAATGACTTTTTTTTCTTCCTAAATCCTATCAGAGAGTTCAGGCCAGAGTATGGAGTCCATTCCTTCCAGTCCGGTGGTAAAAAAGCCTGGAGACTCTTAGTCTGTCCTGCAGAGGATCTGGCTTCACGTTTAGCTGCTGTGTTATGAGTTGGATCAGACAACCTGCTGGAAAAGGACTGGAATGGATAGGAAGCGGTTTCTCTGATGCCAGCAGAAACAGCTATGGCAGCAGTGTGAGAGGACGTATTGAAATAAGCAGAGATGACAGTAACAGTATTGTGACTCTGAGAGTGTTTAACCTACAACCGGAGGACTCTGCAGTGCATTACTGTGTACGGATCCCTAATACATTAAAAAACTATATCTGGCACATACAAAATCTAAACAAACAAAAATCATAGAGACCTGAAGGGGGCAGCAGAAACCAACACATACAGACAATCTGATACGGAAACATTGTTTAAGCAACACTTCCTGTTCTCCAAACTTCCATCAGTGTTCAAACTTTATAATGTAAACATCAACAATTAATAACATTGCTTCTATAACAATGTTAATCTTTTCTCAATATTCTATAATCATTCAAATCTTTATATCCCTTTGACTGTATTTTTTATATGCTGCATGTTGTTCCCTGTCAGTCTTTGAACTTCTTATACATCTTTTAAGCTTGTAAATATTAACTTTACATTATAAGGTTACACACAGTCTGTCTGTTTGGTGGTGTAATACACTCACCTGGTCTTTGCTTCTCCTCGCATGATGACCATCAGAAATAACCAGGAATTAACTTTGACACCCTGCAAAATAATTTGAGTCTTTTAAGAGGTGCATCTAAAGAAACCTAATTTACAATAAAACTGTTAGATCCACTAAAACACTGATTATTTTTCAAAAACACCTCAGGTATGTTTCCAGGATTATATTTAAGAAATGTTTAAAGTAAAGTTTAAAGTATAGTAAGTTACCTCAGTAATGGGCCTTGTCTGGGTGTAGGTGGAGGTCCTATAAATATATATATTATATGTATGTATGTATATATATATATATATATATATAAATCTGAGGAAACTAAACTAACCTGTGGACTAAAGTTCCTGGGGTCCCTGCTTTTCAATGTCTACATGCTCCTTATTGCTCAAATGATAAAAAACTACAAAATCATTTACCATGATGACACACAGATGTACATAACCATCACGCAGGAGACTATCCAATAACTCATCGCATGCATTGATCAGATTATTAACTGGATGTGTCAGAACTTTTTTCAGTTAAATAAAGAAAGACAAAACTGAAAGACATAGTTTTGGAAGTCAAGGAACAAAGATTAAAAGTCTGCACTCAACTTCAGACAGCCACACTGTAATCCGAAACAGGATAAATAACTCTAAATTATCAAGGACAGATAACTCAAGTTTTCTTAATGAGTAATGCATTTTGATGTAAGTAGATCAATATAATTTAGTTCATGGCTGTCGTCAAAACATATTTTGAGTAAATTGCAGAACACTGCGTCTTGTATGTATGTATGTATGTACTGTATATCTATGAATGCATGCTGTCAGAGGGTAGCTGCATGGTAGTGTAGTGGTTAGCACTGCTGCTTCACAACACAAAGGTCACCAATTTGATTCGAGGGCAGAGCTGGAGCAAGGGAACAGCTGATTTGGGCAAAAGAGGGGTTTAAAATAGTGTCGTTTGCTTGTTTTCCCAGTGTATGCAAGCTTAGTCAAACTCATAAAATTAGTTTTCACTACTTAAAATCTTTGGTATAGTGTGCAATCATTTGAGTAACTTCAAGGTATATATTTTAAGTTTAGTGGAACTCATAAAATGTATTAATGCAACTCAGAAACTTTCATGTAATAAGTTACGACAAATATTTTGAGTATTGATTTTAAGTTGTTCGGGTTTACAGTAGAAACCACCAACAGAGCCAGAAACCTGGGACTAGTCTATGACTCAGACATAAACTTCAGTAATCACATTACGACAATTGTGAAGTCAGCCTATTATCACTAAAAGAACTTATCAAGGATTATAAGAGGATGTCTCCACAGGATTTAGAAAACTTGTTGAAACATTGATCTTTAGCAGACTAGACTACTGCATTTATTTGCATCTACTCTTCTCAATATTTTGCTCCTTCTGACAGATGCGCTCATTTTGCATATTTACCCAATGCAATCATGCTAAATGGATTGCATGCATTATTTTGCCTGTTTTACAGTAGAGGCATCGCAGTGCCTAATGGTAGAAAGGATTTTTGTAGACTTCCTGTTGTCTAGTTGTTCAAACAAAACAACTAAAGAAAAACACCTTTGTAATCCATAGAAGTTAATACATCTGAAACTTCCAGTTTGCAGTTTCTTTAGCTCATGAGAAAACAATGAGAGGGAAAGAGAGGAGGAGGGAGAGATAAAGATTCAAAGACGGAAACAGGAAGTGAATCTACTTATACTGTGAAGTGTGAGTCTGTTTGAGACACTTATGATTATGCTTTCCACCACAGCCATGTTGAAATATTTGGTCCTTGGTAAGACATATTATGTATGTACTCATCTCAAGGCTCTTGTTCTTTATTTTGTGTACGGAACAAATATATAGTTTCATAAAGTTAAACTATACGTTTTAATGACTCATGTTTATTTTTATACTTTCTTACAGTCTCTTTTCTCTTCACTTTTTCACCGCCTGCTGCAGGTAATTTTATTCTCCTGTCTAACATGGCACATCAATACCTCTCATTTTTAGTTAAATGTTGACATAATCAACATGTTTTGTTTGTTCTGTGACCAGGTGAAATCAGATTAGCTGGGTATGGGTCGAGCAAATGTTGTGGAAGAGTTGAAATTTATCACAATGGTACCTGGGGAACAGTCTGCGATGATGACTGGGATGTAACTGAAGCAGAAGTGGTCTGCAGACAGTTAAACTGTGGGAAAGCACTTCAAGCCACTTCATCAGCACTTTTTGGTGAAGGAACTG
>JAVQJG010132153.1:0-14434 GCA_036024015.1 Craterocephalus amniculus | reverse complement strand
GAAAGAAAGAAAGAAAGAAAGAAAGAAAAGAACATTTTTTCAGGCATATCCAGACCCAGTACTAACATTTCAGTATGAAAAATGTTGATAAAGCATTAAGAAATTTGCATATAGTTTGTAAATAAATTTATTTATACAGATTTATAGGTTTGTTTATTTATTTATTTTCAAATATAATTAATTTTTGACCAGCTACATTTTGATTGCAAAGAGACGTAAAAGGAGCATCACACTATACTGAAAGTAAACTTTCTGTATTGGTTGTGTTCAAGGACTCGTGGCGTAGTCTTATACTAACAGACTAACAAAGTGTTGTAACCATGCAAACTTTATACGTGAAAATACAATTGAATTTTATGCAGTTTGGCAGGCAATGATTTTTCTAAATCCATTTTTTAAAAAATTAAATCAGTATTTCATGCTAACATCGATTAAGCGTATACACCTCTAATGTCGGAACTCGCAAGGAGCACTTGAAGGCACCATGATCTGCAACCGGAAATTAATCACTGAAAACAGGAAACTACTAAATTCATCCCACACAAGCCTCGCAGGCTCCATTTTCTGGTTAACGTTAGGTCGTCGAAGCTTCGCTTGTTATTGTTAACAGAAAAGTTTAGTTCAGTTTCTTATTAGGTGTAAACAACCAAGTTTTCAAGATGGGTGGCGGCGATTTGGTAAGTACGGCTGTAATAACTTAAATAAGGACGACAATGGCGAACTCCGTTAAAAATATGGGAGTTTCAGAGGGTTTCGTTGCTTATCGTGGCTAGACGAGCTTTGACAATATTTTCCAAATATTCGTACATTTGTTTACTGCTATACATCCATTCGGCGTTATTTACAATGACTTGGTGCTTAAATTTTAATATGTAGAAATGTTGTCAGAAGCTAGCATGTTTTAGCTAAATAGTCTGATGACTGGATAACGATAGATATTTGTTGATAATTTAATCACAAATTACCCCACTACCAAATATAAACACAGAAATTAAACTCTATTAAAGTTATGCTATCTTCTGAGTGTAGTTAGAGGAATGTTGTCATGATATTTTTACTCATTTATGGTTAAAATATTGTTTCTTCTCATGTCATTTATCCCTGAAGGGAAGGCTAAACAGTCTCAGAAACAAGCTAAACATTTTATTAAAACTTGTCTTCTTCCAGAATTTGAAAAAAAGCTGGCATCCCCAGACTATGAAAAACATCGAGCGTGTCTGGAAAGCTGAGCAGAAATATGAGGCTGAACGCAAGAAGATCGAGGAGCTTCAGAAGGAGCTGAAAGAGGAACGAGCCCGAGAGGAGATGACCAGATACGCAGAGACCACTGGAGCCATCAAGTCAGTTATCCTCACCCTTCTTACATCGATGTCTTAGTGAATCGTGTTGTATTTACTCTCTTTTCTTATGACAGGAAAAAAGATGATCGCCTTGACTGGATGTACCAGGGTCCTGCTGGTCAGGTCTCCAGAGATGAGTACCTGCTGGGACGCGCCATTGACAAGCAGATCACCGATCAATACGAGGAGCCAGAGAGCGGTCCATCAGCTGAGACAGGCCTCCTGCCCGGGTCAATCTTCAACCCCGTCACCCCTGCCTCCAACCTCGATCTGGCCGCCAAGATCAGGGAAGATCCTCTCTTTGCAATCCGGTTAGTAAGTTCCCACGTTGACCTGTAACTTCTGGAGATATGATCCGAAATGCTCATCGCTGTATCTGATGTTTGATTCTCTAGGAAACGTGAGGAAGAAAAGAAGAGAGAAGTTTTGACTAATCCTGTGAAGATGAAGAAAATCAAGGAAATGGTAAAAACTTATGTTCATGTATCAGCTGTTCCTCAGGTTCTGATTATGTTACATCTATTATTAGTACTGCTGATCATTAAAGTTTTCATATTAATATGTATTTTGCATATGAACCCCAATTTATAAGCTATATAGCTTCAGGTGACTCTGGTTTTACTATCAACAAAACAACATGCCTCTTTTAATTTTTCTATTTTTAATGCTGTTATTGTAAATGACAAATACAATTTTTTGAACAGCTTCGCCAAAATCTTGACAAGAAAGACAAGAAAAAGAAGAGGAAGAAGGAAAAGAAGGAGAAGAAAGGAGATAAGGAAAGGAGAAAAGATAAGAAACATAAAAGGAGAAGCTCAAGTTCAAGTTCTGATGAGGAGGATGACAAACGCGGGTATGTACAGAGAATTAAGTGAACCAAATGGATGTTTCTTTACATGGAAGTCACATTATTCCAACTTTATTCACACATAAAGAATTTTCAGTCATGTTATTGATCTATGATCTGTTTTCAGGGTAAAGTCCAGAGACATATCTGCTGCAGACTCCAGATCTCGTCATCATCTTCCAGGATATGGTCTGCTGGTCAGTAATCTGATTTTTTTTTAAAGTTATTTTTGGAAATCAGGAGCTTTAATCTGAGCATAGATATGTGGCACAAAGAGGGAGAGGATCTCATGTGGTCTGCAGCATTTTAAAGACATAGCCAGGTTTACATTCACTGCAGTTATTTATTGTACTTAATGTACCACTTTTCCAGCTTCCCAGTATGTAAATGTCTCATCCATTGTGTTGGAAACTGTCACAGATCTTCTCTGGAAACATTTCTGAGATCAGTTCGGGATATTTCTATTGTTATTTTTCTTATTTACATATTACTTTTCCTATTTGGTCAGAAATGTAATGAAATAAGTAAAAGTTCCATTATATATTACTTATGATGATTAAGAATGAATTTCATTTTATTAGTTTAATATTTAACACGTATGTCTGACTGTTTTAAAGAGGATTTCCTTCTTTGCGTTCTCTGACCTCAGAATCGGATCTCATGTTTTCCAACAAAGATGTGAAAGCTAACTCATGTAATGAGAGAAGATGTTGCTTTTATGCTGTCAGAGTCCTTAATATCAATAATATGTAATGTGTTTCCTCTCAGGTCCCCGATGGCAGACATCAACAGACCTCGTCCAATCACACAGGGCGGCACGAGAGGAGCCGGTCACGATCTCCTCACCGAAACCAGAAGGACAGCCGCTCCTACTCCTCCTCCTCCTCATTCAGAGGCGACAAGAAGGTGGAGCCCAGAGCTCCTAGCCCTCAGAAGGAGCGTTACCAGCGACAGAGGAACCCTGTGTCCAAGTAAGAGTCCACTTGATCTATAGAGGAAAAACTCATCCCACTGACTTCTGGTTATAAACGTCTGCCACTGTGTTTCCATGGTAGACTCACGTTGTTGTCATTTTTAATTCATGCTAGTGCATTTAAAATGTGCTGCTGCACAGATTGGGTTAATTTATGTTCTAAGATAGGGGGGACAAACATGCACGCCGAATCTGGTAAAAGTTTCACCGACCATAATGTGAAATAGTGGATACATTAGTTCCAGATTAAACGTTTTATTGGGATCTAAAAGTTGGAATACTTTTGCAATTCAGTGAATATGTAAATGAAGAAGTGAAATATTTAATACAAAATGAAAATATAAGTAGGTTTATGTATCAAGTAAATTGTATGAAGGATTTTTATTGAAGAATTAGATTTTTTTTTATGTAATTTTTGTTTTTACATAAACATTAAAATGAACACCTTTTATATTACTGAAATTAACACATTAAGAATTCAAAACAAAAAAAATATATAAATGAATAAAATCATAATTGTGGCAAAATATTGTTGAAACTGAATTTATTTTTCTAGTTCCTCATGTTTTCTAAAAGTTTAGTCCATTAACATCTTGATAATAAACTTGTCCGCATTTGTAGTAAAACCAAGGTAAAATGTGACATTTTCATTACTTCTGGATTATTATGCTGGTATTTTACTGGTTCCTCCATTTCAGATCAAATTGTGCAGAACTCAAATGACTTTGATACCCTGATCTGAACATTATATAACTTCCTCTCTATTATTCTTCTTCCTGTGACTAAATTAGTGTCAGAAATTACTGTTTGGATCCTAATCAATCTTCCTCCTTTTTACTCTGAATGTGTTTGTTTTCTGTGAAACGTAGAAAGCTCTCTGCGGAGGAGCTGGAGCGTAAGAGGCGGGAGATGATGGAGCAGGCCAAGCAGCGGGAGGAGGACCGGGAGAACAATGTGAGGAGATACAAGAGGCAAGACGAGCAGGAAAAGCAGAGGGAACAAAATGCCAAGCACGACCGGCACGCTGGCTTCATTCAGTAAGTCCCGTTGCAGCGGGAATCGGCTACACTGATCACACACGAGTATCTTTTAGCGTTGGTAACACTGACTTGTCTCCGGCAGTAACATGAAGCTGGAGAGTGCTGCCACCTCTTCTTTGGAGGACAGAGTGAAAAGGAACATTCACTCCATCCAGAGGACGCAGGCCTCGTTGGACAACTTCATGAAAAGATGAGTTTGTGGACGGACTGAAAACACTTCAAAGACTGCTTGTTCCATCCTCTCAGCCGTCTTTTAATGCGCTGAAGCAGCAGATGGCTGGAGGACGGGTGAGATGGAGCCGTACTGTATGAAGCCATTTCTGTCCTTCAGGTTTTATTCAGTAAATAAAGCTCAGTCGGTGTTTCATGGGTGCGGAGCCGAAACCATGCGGTGATGTAGAAACCCTTCACTGATCGGACAAAGCTGAACATCTCTACATCTACACACTTCCTTATCCATGAATTCTGCTGAGTCTAGAATAAAAGGTGGTTTGTGTCGTCTGTGTTTGCACTGAGAACGGCCGAACCGAGTCCGTACGGTACCACAGAATGGAAAAGCACCAACAGAGTGCTTGGTGCAGTTTCTAAAAGCAGATTCCACATTGGCTGCCCTCTATGCCGGAGTATCAGGGACACACAGAGAAAATAAACTAAACAATAAAATATATTTTTTTCTTCCTCGGCAGAGAAAAAAGGTCAAGATTTCGACTTTATTCTCTGATGAGAAAGGAAAATATGCTCCATTGTTTTCTTTTTCTCTGTGGTCCTCGTACTCCGGAACAGCCCTCTTTCCACAAAAAGTGTCCTCCTGTACTCACCTGTCCTCTTGTAGCTTTGTACAGAATATTGTTTTTGTTTTTACAAACTGATAGAATCATTTTTTATCTAAGCTGTGTGTAATATATGCCTCTTATTTTGTGAACTACTTACAAGTAGTGATCTGTATAAAGACTCGTTTGTTTAAGCTGCTTCATGTATTTCTTCTTTGTAGAAGTTTCTATTGTCGTTGGAGATACTGTGATGTTCAGATTCCATGATTCACATTGATATGTTGAAGACATGTAATAAGTTAACATAATGTGATTCGAGTCTTAACAATGGTGCAATTCAGAAACTCCCCTTACAATTTACATTAGGATGTACATTTACATTAAGATGAATTTCATAAATGGGAAAATAACATGGAAGGCACTGGCTGCCGTTTTTTAAATAAAACTGGCTTTGAATTCTAATTTTTCCACTTGAGGTTTAATTTTTTTAATATTAACTATTATAAAATGTGGAAAAGTACACATGTACTTTAAAAATAACTTCTAGATATTAAAACGTTATTGTATAAAGAGCTGTATTTTTCAGTTCCAGATACCTGAGATTAAATGTTTTGTGACTGAAAATCTATTGTGATTTTTAAAATGTATCTGTACTTGTAGATGAAAAATATGTAAATAAAAATCTCAAATCTTTAAAAAAAATATATAACATCAAATACTTATATGAACTATTAAAAAAATATTCAAATTTATACAACTAATTTTATAAATAATAATAATTTGCAATCCTTTACACAAAAACAAAAAAGGGGGAAAAGTTAATGATCTCATATTGGGTACAGATCGTTCAGATTTCCTTGTATTTTTAGAAAAACTGATGGAATATCTAAGATCTGAGCTCCTGCAGAAAGCAATGTATCATGCAACACTTTACGGTTTTAATTTCACTTTAACACACTTCCACCAAACTAAAAAAGTGCCCGCCTCTCTACTCTCATCATCCAATCACAACAGCAGGTTATGCAGCATCTTTTATTTAGCCAATCACATTATTGCTCTGTGGCACCGTGACAAAAACAAAGCTTGTATGATCTTTGTATTTCTAAATCGTATAGTCACTCCGGGAAGCTAGGAGCCGTTCATAGCAGGGAAGAAGGAGCAGACTTTTAAGATTTCTCCTGGCAAGAAAAATAAAGCAACACTTTCAAAATGGTAAGAAAACAACACATTAAAGCACAATCCTGCGCGTGGTTGGCTAGGAGAGGAAATTGGTAAAAGCTAATGGACACAAGGGCTTGGCTAAGCTAACATAGTTAGCTACTAGCATGCTCTATAAAGGTATTTATATTTCTTTACTGATCTATAAACTAATATGTATAGTTTAATCAAAAACTTACACTTTTCAAATGGGCATTAATTCCCTTCTTTTATGAATAAAGAAAGACAAATAGAGATGTATATAAGGTGTAACAGCCGGTAAGCTAAATGAGCTCAATTAGCCGGAGTTGTGCTAACACGTTTTACACAAAAACTTCCACAACTTATTTTCCTGGATTGATTTTGCGTTATAAAATTTATCATGACTAAATGCAGAGGTCTGTCAGAACTATTTATACGACATTAGGTTACATAAATCAACCGAAACTTATACATAATGTCTACAGATTGCAGTTTCACTGCCAAGTGACAGTCACTGATATTAATTAATTGATTTTAATTGTAAAACAGCACAAAGTTTGTTGTTGGTGGTGTTTCTCTTTTTAATAACTACTGAGTTTGAGATAATCCTAATCCTACTTCTACTTGTATATTTCCCTGTGGTTCAGTGGTAATTATACATTTAGGAAATTTCCGTTTTACGTCCGGTTTAAGTTGTATTCCTTTAGTGCATAATAGGGGTGTATGGATTCATTTTAAGATACGATTAATTAACGATACTAGTTAATTTAGAATGATACAATCCAAAACGATTCAGTGACTTGAAATCGATTCAGTAAATCTTATCAACAAAAATGTTGTGTGATTGTCATAAATACCTGGATGCTGGACAGTGCAGGGAAGTTTCTAAGGAAGAATAATCTTAGTTTCTTGTAAGGAACCAAGTATAAATTAAAAATATATAGGTATAAACAAAAAAGAGAAACAATAATTAATAGCAAATTCATTCAAAACTTTTTTTGTTTTTATTAAGTTCACCTCTCCAAGTTGAATCACCAGGGGCTAAACCTTTTGTGGCATTATTTTCAATATTTAAACACATTTTTTGATTGAAAGTACAGTTAGTGCAAACAATGTTTTAATAAACTGCTACTTCCACTATTTTCTCAACATAAAAAGTGCAAAAATAAAATCTTCCGTGCTTCGATTTCTCAATTACGATAGAATCGATAAAATGCCTTTTATAACGATAATAGATGGGTAAATATAGATTTTACTACCAACTTACCGACCATATATCAATGCTGTTGAATCATAGGAATATTAAATCGATATAATGATGTACTTGATGAATTGTTACACCCCCTAGTGCACAATCATTAGTTTCACATGAATTTAATCAGCAGCCTTTTCACTCATAAAACTAATGTGATTGTTTCTGCTTAGACTAACTTTCTTTCTCTGATCCAGTCTATTATGTCCTATAATGGAGGGGCTGTCATGGCCATGCGAGGGAAGAACTGTGTGGCCATAGCAGCAGACCGGAGGTTCGGCATCCAGGCTCAGATGGTCACCACAGACTTCCAGAAGATCTTCCCCATGGGAGACCGGTTGCACATCGGGCTGGCTGGTCTGGCGACTGACGTTCAGACAGTGTGAGTGTTTTGTCTCCGCTTCACAAGGACTTGCTATATTTCTCTTATTTATTTATTCAATAGGATAAACCCCTTGAGATGCACCATCTAATTTTTAAAGGGGTCTCCAATGTCTTCAAAAATAAAAAACTGATTAACAAAACAGTTACAGTACATGCAATGCATGTATAATAAAAATATACGTAAATATATATGCATCAACATAAGAAACAAAAAATAAGATTAAGATTAAGAAGCTTTATTGTCATTGTATAAATACAACAAAATTCCGTTTGGTTACACCTTCATTATTCAGCAGCAGCAGTCTCAAGATAAAGCGTTCAAATAAACAAAACAGACAACAAAACAAGACTAAAAGGCAGTAAAGTGCAGTTGAATTTATATACTTTAAATAATAAATAAAATAACTAATCTGTTGTAAAGATGCAGTTGCAGAGATGCAGTAGAGAAATACTCACTGCCAGTCAGATTGTTCACACAATCACAAAGAGCTCTCTAAATTTGAAACAAATATACAGTTAATTTTACATTGAAACAAACATTAAAATAAAGAGACGGAAATAGGGATGTCACGATTCTCCCAATCTTCGATTCGATTCGATTTTCAAATTTAAGGTCTCGATTTTGTTCTGTTCTTCTTACAGCACAGAGGCCTATGCCATTTTTAAAGTAGTAATGAAATTTTGCACAGTAAATCTTGCTTCAAAAGATGGGCTACATGTATAAGTAAATTAATTTCATTCTTGTGTAATGTATAGTCAAGTTTAAGTAATTTATTTTCAATATTAAAGGTTACAATCTTGTTTAGTCAAGTGTAAAACAACAAAAAACAATCACAGTAGCAATAATAACAAAAATGAGAAGTCACATCTACTGGCTCTTTTTGGGTTCAGGTTGGTTTTCTAAAAATATGAACACAGCTTATGAAGTGTATCAAGAATGGAAAATTGTTCCAATCAGAAAGTGCTTCATATTTAAATGAAAATCGCCCAACTTCCTTAAAAACTATTAAACTGTAACTTTTTAACTTAACATTTCAGGTGTTTACTGCAGATAAAACCGACGATTGGATGGATATTTCATTTTATTTTTAGTTTTTCCACAGCACTTTGATCAGCCACGTTGTTGTTTTTAAGGTTCTTTATTAAAAAAAAAATGTTTTGGATGCTACTTCTCTGTGATGACAACTTATTTTCTGTCTTGTGTTAAGAGCTCAAAGGCTGAAATTCAGGCTGAACCTGTATGAGCTGAAGGAGGGTCGTCAGATCAAACCCAAAACCTTCATGAGCATGGTGTCCAACCTGCTGTATGAAAGGAGGTGAGTCTTCTCCGGAGATGAAAACGGTTCGTGTCAGACTGTTGGACAAAATTCCACGCTGCTAACTTTTGTGCATCTCGTTAAGGTTTGGACCGTACTACATTGAGCCCGTGATTGCAGGACTAGATCCCAAAACCTTTGAACCCTTCATCTGTTCCTTGGATTTGATTGGCTGTCCCATGGTGACGGAAGACTTTGTCGTCAGCGGCACCTGCTCGGAGCAGATG
This sequence comes from Craterocephalus amniculus, assembly GCA_036024015.1. Lineage (NCBI taxonomy): Eukaryota > Metazoa > Chordata > Actinopteri > Atheriniformes > Atherinidae > Craterocephalus > Craterocephalus amniculus. The sequence goes on along the minus strand of JAVQJG010132153.1, from coordinate 5,106 downwards.
TACGGCATGTGCGAGTCTTTGTGGGAGCCAGACATGGTTAGTATCAGCGAGGCATGCACTCACACAGAAAACAGTTTGACCGTCAGAAATGTGATCAATCTGCAAGCATCGACCGAGATACACCGACACGCCTGGAACAGTTAGCAGCTTCTACTGGGAATTATTTCATTTATGAGGACCCATATGACGAAGATGCTAGCAGGGTGTGGGGATTGTAATCAGTTTGTCTGATGTAGAAAAGGCATTTAAAGAGGTTAATGAGACATGTTGCTGGTCATGCAGGAACCAGAGGACCTCTTTGAGACCATCTCCCAGGCCATGCTGAATGCAGTGGATAGGGATGCCGTGTCTGGCATGGGAGTCGTCGTACATGTCATGTAAGTACTGTGCACAGAAACAATCAGCTGTTTTAGGCCCAATCTTAGTTCTCAACCTTCGACTTTAAACCGAGTGTGAAGCCAAAGCTCCACGTTTCGGCCCAAAGGACTGATTCCCTCTCAGGAGGCCGGTCGGTTTGGGGCTGTTTACAAGGCACACGCCTCATACAGATCCAAAATACGGAACTTCCAGCCTTATGACCATAGAAATAAAAATGACCTTCATCTTTATTTTTTATATATAATGTTCCCTAATTAAAACCGTTGTTACCTTATCTACCTTAGATCTACCTTTATGTAAAGTTTTTAAACAACAGTTCATCATTTTAACGTTGTTATTTACGAAAAGGCAACTTTTTTTGTACGCGTCTTTTGGCACAATGTTTGTTTCCAGCGTAAAACTTCTCTGACCCCTTTGCCATGAAGTCTGCATCAGAAAACCCTCCCTTCCTCTCACCCTTTCATCTCTCATTGACGCTCAAAACGGAGGGGGAGAACTGAGATTGGGAATTAGTCCAGATGTCTCCCATGTTTTACTTGTCCTGTTAACGTGGCGGGGGGTAACTGCACTGATTATGCATCATCTGTAAGCACCTGCACCTGCAGCCACATGTTGCTGCTCGGCTGCCGTCTGGATAAATCGGCCGTCTGCAGTGATTAACGTTTTTTTCTTTTCATGACAGTGAGAAAGACAAGATCACCACACGAACCCTGAAAGCCAGGATGGATTAGAACCTCCAAACTTCAGCGACACATTTGTTTTGTATAAAAATGATAAACTGCTCCAACTGTCTGTTTCTTACTTATTTTGTTCAATAAATGAACATAGGTTTAAACAATGAACACGAGAGCCGTCTGTACATGTTTAATTTTTCATCTGAAGGCTTTTGTCCATTTTCCCAATGCAGAGTCTGACTCATGACTGATGCTCCAACCTCAGTTGGCAAATTTACCTGCTTGTATGAAACAAAAATGTGCAAATGATTTTTAAACTGAGAGAAACAGTGCTTTGGGTTGATACAAAAATTTAGTGGCTCTTGTTACATGAAGTTGAATGATTTTAGTATTTATGCAAGCAAACTGGGCAAAAAAAGCTTTAACACCATCTTTTCTTCCAGGAACAAACTATGATGGTTTTTCTTTGCAACAGTCTGCTCAGCAAAATGTCAGAAGCAACCATTAAGTGTCAACCTTTTGTGATTACGTTGTTGTAGTTCTGAAATGTTGAAATCTTTACACAAAAAGAAACTTGGAATATTACAGCTAATATACCTGGAGACCAGCTGTGTTTTTTTCTAAATTTTAACAACACTTTTTAACCCCCTAAGGTACCACTTTATTATATAAGAACTTGAATGCAGGAAATATTTGGAAAGAAAAAAAATAAACTAGAATAAAACATTCATAAATATAGATAACTGATTCATGTATAAATAAAATCTAATTACTATATATCAGTTAAATAAAAAAAACTATTTTTTTGGGGCGCCGATTAGATTCAAATTGCGATTCTCGTGATTCTTTTATAGAGAGAACAAAAGATTTTACAACTTTTTTGCTAGTTTTTCTTAATTTCAATTTAGAAAAAACAGTGGTCTGACCAACATTGTGCTGCTATTATGCCAGACAAGTAAAAAAGAAAAATTTAATTAATAGTTTTAAAAATTCTTGCATTTATTTAAAAATATTTTAGTAAAAAATATATTTTAAAATTGTGAGTAAAAAATTCTGATATTCAACAAAAAACTATTTCAAAATTGTAAAAAAAAAAACATTTCAATTAAATTTTCCCATCCCTATTAAGACTCATTTCAAACCACGAAAGAGCAGAAAGTATAGATATGATGCACGCCAAAGAGTTAGACAACCCAAGACAACAAAAACAAGATAAAACTCCCTTTAATATGCAATGAATCATTTTCAAGTAACCTTTTTTCCTAATGTCTGTTGGTAACAAAACAATACTGTATACAAACACAAAATTGCTACATTAATGTAAACAAGATATAAAAATGATCATTATGGTAATAAAACAAGTATTTGCTGCAGAATTCCCCTTTTTTACGTGAATTTTTTTTTTAATCTTAAACCAACCTCCACCAAGCTCACGGTTAAATTTAAAAAATATTCAGAAACAATATGGCAACGTAACATTCAAACACCAAGTTTGTTTTTTTTGCCTTTTCATTGTTTTAGTCATAACACTCAGATGCGAAGTTCAGTGGTTTGATGTTACAACTGGTGGAGTCTCGTACACGTCAGCCATGCATTTTCATATTGCATTCGTTTACTTTATACATCAGTACATGTTAATGTGTTAATCTCCAATTTGTCAGCAGTACTGTCCATGTTTTTCTGAGAGAGCCCGATGGCGACTGTCAAAGGAGTTGTTATGCAATCCGACCATCCTGCATCTGCGTGTGTGTGAGTGTAGAAATGATAGGAAGAACAACATGAACAGAAGAGACTACTAACGGACTAGAAACTGCTGAAGCTGACACACTTGTTCAAGGCATTAGTGAGACAGTTTCTGTGCTGGCGTGAGGAGCAACAAGGTGGAGAGCAGATACATCTTTCTTTTTTTTAAAAACAAACAACCAGACAGAGGGATGATGGAGAAATCGGTGAGGAGGTGGTGGTGTGGAGAGAGTGTAACAAGCGTAGTACACCCCCCCCTTCCAGACTGATGCTGGAAGTGGGAGGATGTTGCACGTTTTTTTTTTGTATTTTTTTGTGTTTTTGTTTTTTTACGAGGGGAGACGAGGCATGTGGAGTTGGACCGACACTCGGACTGTGACTGGCTGGACTGGAGGCTGAGTTTATGATAAGATATTGGACATGAACTCGTAGAATCGTTTGGAGTACTGCTCCGGGTTTACCGTCGAGATCTCGGCCCCTGCCTGAGAAGAGGGAGGAAAACACAACTTAGTCCAAGCAACTATTTACCTAAAACCAAAAAAACTAAAACACCAAAGATGCTCAGGGACACTAAACAGAAAAGGAGGAGAGATTTTAGATCCACATCAGCAGCCGATCAGATATTTTAAATAGAAATTACATTTAGTTTATAAGTCAACAAACAAGCAAATCTGTGTTACTATTAGAAGAAACACGTTAAAAAGAAAAAATGGCTGCATTAATTAGATCCAGTTTGTCTTTTAAAAAGCAATATACACTGTTAAAACCAGGCATGTATAATCACTTTTCTTATTAATAAATGAAAAAATCTAAATTCTACGGATGGAGCGTGTTAAGGGACATAAAGGGGAAAAAAAGGAGCTTTATTATCCGTGCTCACGAGAAAGTATCTGCTTCACACAAGAAACTAAGTGTCTATGCACATGCATGTCCTTTCTGCACAGGGGAGCTTTATTTTTATTTTTTTAACATTGGCCTCGCCTACAGAAACATGATACGTTATATTTTCTCCGACATACATTTAAAATTAGTTTTAAAGTCCTACGGTTGTTTCTGCGCTGGAATACACAAACTAGATCAAGTTACTACTTTCATTCAGGAAAACCTACAAACATGTCCTCTGAACAACAGCACCTTGTACCTGCAGAGACTTATTCTCATTAGAGTCTCACCAGATACTTTCTCGTTCGCACGAGTAACCAAGATAGATTTTTCCCCTTTGTCTCCCTTTACGTGTTGTTCAAACTGTCCATCATAAACCCTCACTGTTAGCACTGCCATGCTCATTTCCTTTCTATAAGCAATATAAGTGGCTAAAACTGCCATACTTAAAAACAACAGAACTTCTGTACAAGTATCATGTAGTAACACGGATAAATATCTGTACTGTTGGCAAATACACACATTACAAAAAGCTAAAAATAAAAATGCATTTACAATTTTAGAAATATTTCAACCTGCATCATGTAGAACATGAAACAAAACCATCTGTTAACCTGGTTTTGTTTCAGCCGATATCTCATGTTTAATTATGATGATGTCGTGCACGTCTACCTGCCATCTGAAGGATTGGTCATACATTTACAGACCAGAAACGCATCTGATCTAAACGAGAGCATTAAACCGCCTTTCATTGTGTTTTTTCTTTGCTGAGGGAAAAACATCCGACATTTCTTTGTGTATTAATTTGCCCAGCCTTAAGGAGCAGTACCTGCTCATCTGGTTGCCTTTACCGTGGCACTCTGAGGAACAATCAATACCGCGAGTTAAAAGCCAGGTTTCTGTTGTCTGAAGAACAAACAGGAAGAGTTTCAGTTCTAACTCTAGTCCCTCCACCCTCCAGCTGGAACTACGACAGACTAACGCTGATATTTCTGTCACACGTGCCGTCATCTCCAGCATCATTCAGCCTCCAGCTTTAGCAGGCTACGTCAGGACTGCTTCACCTGACGTGCCGGCAACGCCTGCTGTTGTTTCCTACGGGTGTGAACCAAACTATCCAATCAGAGGAGAGACAGGACAAAAAGCCGCTGGAGTCTCTGAAGTCCATCCGTCCATGCATTTCTGTGAGCATGTTTGTTTTTCATAAACCCGGCTTATTTAAAGACTAAAGAATCCCAGCAGACGTCATGCAGAGAGTAGGCTTTCCACCGATCGGATCGGCCGATTTTTCACATATTTTTTATTTTTTCTGAAGTTTTCATCCACCGATCCGATCAATGACGTCATTGTCATTGTGAAACTGCTCCCGTTGCAGCTGCGTGTGATCTGTTGCAGCTGCACTGTGACACTGTTTGCTAGTGGTGCTTTG
>JAVQJG010132149.1:0-12289 GCA_036024015.1 Craterocephalus amniculus | reverse complement strand
CACACACACACACACACACACACACACACACACACACACACACACACACACACACACACACACACACACACACACACACACACACACACACACACACTCACACCATCACAACTTTGATTAATTGTCCGTACGGCGACGCAAGATGACTCAGCTCAGAAAAGTGACGCAGGAGCTGATCTTTAAACTGTGTGTGTGTGTGTGTGTTACAGCTCAGTGGAAGCATGATGAGCCTGTTCAGCTCGGGGGATTTCGGAGTGGTGGAGGTGAAGGGCCGCATCCAATATTCATTGGTTTATGACACTCTCAAGGAGGAGCTACAAGTGAAAGTGCACCGCTGCGAGGACATTGCCTCCGCACGCAAGAACCGCTCTGACCCGTAAGTGTGCTCATTGGAACGAGTGTGTGGAATCGCCTGTCACACACTAAATCAATAAAACGACGTCTGCATGTGTGTTTTCTCAGATATGTGAAAACGTATCTCTTGCCTGACAAGTCGAATCACAGCAAGAAGAAGACGTCGGTGAAGAAGAAGACACTTAACCCAGTCTATGATCAGACGCTCAGAGTGAGACTCGTCTCTGTGTTACACAATGTGGCAGCAGTTACAGCCATCTCCCATGTGCCATTTCTCCTCCGTTGCTTCTCCTTGTGGCCTGCAGCACGCACCGCAGCATCATCACACTCATGCTGCAGTTTCTTTCCCACAGAATGCCATCAAATACAGTCTTGATTCTGATTTTTGTCTTTTAGTACAAAGTGCGTATCGGAGAGCTGTGCAGCCGGACTTTGAACATCTCTGTGTGGCATGCGGAGCCCCTGGGGAGGAATGTGTTCCTGGGGGAAGTGGAGGTGGCTCTTGGGCTCTGGGACTGGACTTGCACCCAGCCGCTGTGGCAGGATCTGCAGCCACGGGTACGGGAGACAAGGCTCCGGTGGGCCGTATGCAAACAAACCCTCACGCGGCAACACAAATTAGCATCTGTGTTTGAGTGCTCTCAGATAAATGTGTGTAATTAGCAAAAGGCTGTGATGCCAGCTTGTATCGCTGCTCAGCGTCTGAGGGTCTGTGTAGCAGAAGTTTTTGCAGCTTTGTTGGAGACACGGAAGATGGGGAGGGGTTGAGACTTGTGTCTGGGCGAGCTGAAGGGAGAGGAAGGCATGCTGTGCATTTCAACGAAGGCTTACGTAACCGTAATCTGTCCCAGCTTTCACTCCTCCGCCTGTTTCCCCCCTCACTTTCTCTTTCTTTGTCTGTCCCTCTGATTTACACTTCCTGTTGTTTCTGAAGGTTTATCTGAATCCAGACTCCATAAGCAGCAGAGGACACATCATGCTTGCTGTTAAATTCATTCCAGATGGATTTGAGGGTGAGCAGAATACATTCGTGGACTTTCCCAGCAGTGGCAGGAGCCTCATAGCTTCTCCATGCGTGTTTACATGTGTTTAGGTGGAGGTCTGCCTCTGACAGGAGAGCTGCACATCTGGCTTCGGGAGGCTCAAGGTCTCCTATCCACCAAAGGAGGTGCCATAGACTCTTTTGTTAGAAGGTGTGTCAGCTCTACAACATCATTTCTGTTAGCAGACATCTTGCCTTGCTTTACATTATAATAACACAGCACTGCAAAAAGGCTTGAGCCAAGTTTTGTTTCTCTACATTTTGCTTCCAACAAGCAAGCCCTTCTTGTAATCTCTTAAATCGATGTTTAGCAGTTGTTCCACAGAATGTGTTTGCTCATTTTCACTCAAGTCTTTGTTTCTGATCACTTACAGAAGGATATGTTATTTGGTTTTAGTATTTTTTTTTTGCAATGTCATCTAACACAGTCCTAGAATTCATGTCAGGTAACTTTGCAAAGAATCATTTTAAAATGGGATCTGTACGTACTTTGTTGTTTGCAGCCTGTAAGAGCAAAGGATTTGTTCCAGTTTCTTAAATTGCATTTGCAAAAACAGTGTAAGAAATTCTACAGTTTGTGAGGAATAATATATTTTTGCACAAGACATGACATCACCATTTTCTGCAGTCTGTCCTTAAACAGTAGTGGAGGAATATTTTTTCACATTTATTCAGCAGTCTCATTTTCAGCTGAATTATAAAAGTATTTCAAATCTTTTTTAATGATTATTTTTAAAGGTATTTAGTCTTGAGATGACTTTTTCAGTGTTTCCCTCCCCTAATAGCTACATACTCCCAGATGCTAGCCGACAAAGTGGACAGAAGACACGATTGGTGAAGCGCTCCGTCAGTCCCACCTACAACCACACCATGGTCTATGATGGCTTCCACAACAGCGACCTGAGGGAAGCCTGCGCCGAGCTCACCGTCTGGCAGCGCGACGGGTTAAAGACACACATCTTGGGAGGGATTCGTCTGAGCTGTGGAACTGGTGAGAATGTCTACAGAACTTTTTCACGACTTTTAGACAAACACTTATAGAAACTTCCCAACAATCTAAAAAACTTTTTTGATCTTTTATTCAACACTGTCAGGCAACTTAAATGGCCCACCTCACTTGCTATAATTCCAAGACATCAAGGTGGCCATCCAGGATAGCACAGCATTAGTCAGTGAATAAAACTTAGAAGAAGTCTTGATGTATTTCTGAAGTCACTTAAAACGTTTCTCTTCGTGAGCATTTATTTAGGGCGGTTAAAAACCAACTTTATGCACCACTGTAAGCATTCTAGGGTTTGTTGGGATTCCACACACATCAGTGGCCTCAAATACCTGCCTACTGCTCATCATTGGCTTTTTAGCAGCTGCTCTCTTAATATGCTCCGTTTGCCTGGCAGAGACTTTTCTTGATATTGCTTTGTCTCAGCTAACCCATTTTCTCAAACAAGCATTTGAACATTAGATGATCTACCTAGTTTTTCCTGATATGTCCTTTGCCTTTCAGAAGGCATTACAGCTTTTAATCTTTTGGATTTACAGAAAGATCATCTCTTTCCCCAGACTGCATGGAAACTGACTTGATTTATAATATGGAACAACCTCCTTAAGTAGTTTCTCTTTAATTGGGCTGCCCTTGGAAATTAATTATCAAACCACATTTAATTTATTTTCATTTTGAGCAATAGCCTGTCAAGAGTAAAACAAACAGAATCAGTGATCTAAACAGACAGGAGAAACAGCACAAGCAAAATCTTCCACAGAGAAAAACAATATAACCCAAATTCTTAATTAATTGAAATCCTACATTCATAATAACTTAGAACAATGTATGTTTCATGAAAGGTTTAGAAAGCTTCATCAGCTACTGACACAGGAGGTGACAAAGACATATCCTTGACAAAGAAAATAAAAAGGTGCGTCTTCTAGCATGTATTTGTGATTGTTGTACATGTAGACCGAGTTTATAATCAATCTGTTGAAAAATCTGTTCTGGAGGCATTCTGCATATTTGTGCCAAGAATAAGACAGAAAACAATGCTTGTTTTTTTTCTTTGTTCCTCTGCTAGTCTTTTTAAGTATAAGCCCGATCTTTTCAGAGTATTACCTCTTATCTTACACCTCATCAGGCCAGTGGTTGCTTTCTAAGATAACTCATGCCCGTTTAAGTGTTCTATGTATCAGTTCTTCTCTAGAAAAACAACATCTCTCTATCTTTTTTTTTTTAGCTAATCTTGTTCAAGTGTGTAATGGATGTTAGGATAGCAACATTTTCTGTGCCCGGGAACACGAAATAAACACGATCATAACCTGGCCGGCCTTGTTTTATAATCATCAGCTTTGATAACCGTATCATAAACACAGCTGTATGTTTGCTCTGTGCTGCTGTTCAGTAGTTGCATGGTGACAGCAGAGTATGCCAGACTGGGCTACATTTTGTGCTGCTGGCATTTCAGATATTTCAGATGGTCTTGTCATCAGTGCAAGGTCACCTCCTCAGTATCTCTGTGCCTCAGTGTTAGTGTGCATTTCTCTAATTGCATTGTTGCTTTTGGTCACACAGACATCATTGCTTGATCTGAACTTGTACATAGAGATGTGCTTAGCAGAAAATAGTGTTGTCAGGCATTATGTCTGACAAAAGAGATCTCCCGGATATTAACAATGTTATTTTGGCATATAACGGATCTTATAGTGGTTGACATGAAACTGACATAGCTCAAGATTGAGCTGCTGATAAAGAACTGGTTTCATTTTGTATCAGAGGGGGAGGAAAATTCCTGTGCAGTGGTGGTGAGAACTTTCTTTGCATTGTTTTTTTTTTTTCTCAAAGGAGAAAGCATTTTACTGTTACTTTAACTGAGCCAAAATGTTACCGTCTGAACTAAACATTTTGTTCCAACTAGACATTGAGTAACACAACATACCAGTATAGCTTCTCTACCTTATTACGTGCCATAAACCCCTCTACTCATGGCAATTTAATACGTTCATGATAAGCTTCCACTGAAGCTTCAGCCTCCATGCAGTAAATCACTGGGTGAATATGATGTGTTTAATTTTGTTTACTGTTTTTGAAGAGTGGCTAAAAAGCTTGTTTGCATTTAATGGTTTACTATAGCATCCTCTATAGCAGTGGTTCTCAAAGACATTTCAGAAATGTACCCTGTGTTGAATAATTTCTCAGCTAAGTACCCCCGAACCAATACAGAGCTTTTGGGTTGGAAACAGAAGTAAACCGGGGCGTCGATACATTTTATTTAAAATCTGTACCAAAAGAATTACTTTGAAATGTAAAATAGGACATAGACTACTTCAAACATGTTATCAATAATTGATTATTAAATTCATGGGGATATGCGTTAAAACATAATTACGTCCTTTACTGTTGTTTTTCTCCCTCCAATATTTTACTGAACAGAGATGTCATAGTCATGTTTTTCCATAACTCACTCAACACTACGCATGTTTAGAGAGGCACAAGTTTTAGATGAAAAACCTGATCAAAATAAAGATATTTCACATAAATGCAAAATTAAGCTGCTTCCTTAGCATATATTTTCTTTATATTACGATATTATCAGAAATTTCAAAGACAATAGTTTTGTTATTTTTATTTTTTCAAGTACCCCTTGGAATATCCCTAAGTACCCCTAGGAGTACTTGTACCCCCATTTTAGAATCAGTGCTCTATAGCTCTGCTTAATGTTGCAGAATTCTACTTTTGCTTGATGAAAGCCTCTTCTAGAAACTTCCAGCTGCAAAGCTTTGGAGTTAATTTTTAGTCTGGTACCCCTTTTCCACCTCCCTGGCTGTTGCATCGGTGTATGATCCAGTTTTGCATGAGACCAGTCATCAGGGCTAACAAAAGTGACTCATACAAAGTAAATTCTTATGAAGTCTGGAGTTAGAGTGCATTAAAATTAAAATGTCAAAACACTTACCTACCTAATAATTAGCATTCAGTAAAATTAGGGCAAAATTCCTGTTCAATGCCGTGTCAATGTATTATACAAAACAACTCAAAGAAAAAAAAAGGATGTGTGTCTGGACACAGGAAGGGTGGCCTCTACATAGAGAATGCTGTAATGGCTTCTTTAGTAAACACATCACTCCTGGGTATGTAAGTGTGAATAGTAAGTGAGCAGAAATAATGAACCGTTTTGTGGGTCATTTTTAATGGCAGGTCAGAGTTACGGTGAGACCGTCAACTGGATGGACTCCACAGAAGAGGAAGTTGCTGTCTGGACCTCCATGATAGAAAACCCAAACCACTGGATCGATACAACACTGCCAATCAGAACTAACCTCACTCAGCGGTTTGTGTGACCTGCATGCAAACGTCCGTTTATTTACGTGTGAAATCGGTTGGACAGAGATAAGATCCCCAACTCCAACAGCACATTAAACCTCGATATCACCATTGTAAACTCATGCATATACTGTTAATTTCTGGTTTTTCACACACAAAGGGACGTCAGTAGTGGTGCAATATTGTAACTTAATAATATAGAAGTACGTTGTTATGAAATCAGGTGTGTTTGTCTGAAATGTGTTTATATATGTGTGTTGATCAGACAAACAGGCACTTGTAATCATTGTAGTCTGTCAATTAAATATCAGAAGTAACTGATGAATCATGAAGTGTTCTGGTTTATTCACAGATTTATATTTTGGTTTATAACCACAGAGACACTAGTTTACTGCACTTGTTTCCTTGATGTTTTTTATGTTGTGTTTTTAGTCCTTTGAGTGTGTAGGAAACGCAAAACTTTGTCTGGTCCATGAAAGAAGATACTGGTTAATCTTTTTTTCTAGCTGAAAAAAGATTACCTTTTTAAATTAAATCCATTTCATCATTATTTCGATTGGCTGACCACCACCCTGTGGTCAGACCTTGAACTTCAACTCTACAGATGAATTACAGAGACATTTGTAGAATTATGTCAGGTTCTAAAAAAATAAGGACAAAGTGCTTTCACTATTATTTACAAATAACTGTTTTAATATTAGGTTTATTTATCGTCAAAAGACAGTGGTATAAATGATTCTTGCCTGAACTGCAGGTATCCTCCAGCAGATGCCTATGATCAAACTCTTTCAAGCCAGGATGAAGTGAAATAAAAAATAATTTTGCTGTCAGGCATAAGGCTGGATGAGTGTTACCACACAGAATTCTTTAATCTCATGACAGATTTTTTGTCATATAAATGAAGTCCAGCTTTAATATTAATCCTTTGAAACAAATGTCTTTTATTTTGTTTTTTAACTCCAGCGAGTTTGTCCTAATATTTATTGTTACGCTTGAAAATTAAAAGCTGGTATGGAAATAAATGAGACCTGATTTTATTTTAGCTTTCTGCAATACATTGTTTAGGATCAGTTAAAGGGTCATTTTACTGTCTTGATTTCCAAATATGTCATCGTACTACAACATTTTCTTTTTTTATTGCTACATTAGAAAACGATGTAGTAATCATATGGGGAAATAACCAATCAGAATATTTCCTGTAAACTGTTTAACCTGTTTGAAACCCTCTTTAAATAGGTATGTTTGCTGAACATGCAATAATGTTCCATGTGGTACTGCTGATTCTACTTTATATGTTGCAGTTTCTATTTCTTTTTCTTTTTTTTACCCTTTATAGTGACTAGTTGCATATTTAGCTTGGGTAAAACTGTTGAAATATTACAAACAACTCTGGAACATTGACAGTGTTATTAAATTTGCACTATTCCTGAATAAAATAAATATGGATCTAATAAATCACTGTTTTTTTTTATTTTAAACTTTGAAACCCTGCTTCTTTAATATTTACATTTCTGTGCAGATTGCTGAACCATGATCACAGTGAAGACATCTCTGCAATCCTCTTGCACAGCCTGGGAAATGGGTGGCACATTTCCCCTGATGAGGAGATGAGGAGAAACAGAAAGATGTAACCTTGAGGACACGATTAACTGCAACCAAAATGGGCATTTTGTGTTAAAATCAGGCAAAAATTGTAAAAGCAATAGTCTGTAGAATTTTTCAACAATGGTGGATTTTATTTGGGTTTATGCTGGATACCTTTATTACACAAAAACTTAAAATACTTGATAAAAAGAAAAACTTTGAGCCCATTTTTGAATTAGTTACAAATTTGTAAATTTTGTTTAAATGTTCATTCAGCATGCCTGAAAACGTAACTAAACATTCATCAGGTGGAATAATGACTGAACAAATGTAAACAGTTTATTTGCATGTTGCCTTGTGGTGAATGTGATGTAAAAAACAAAACGGGAAAGATAAAATTCCTGATAGAAAGGCATTGTCTCCTGCAGCCAGATATGCAGCTGATAGGGTGGGGGGAAAAAATTCATTACTTCCACTACATTTTAGTAAAACTATGCTGCGCCATTTTTTATTCATAGAGACAACCATTTTTTTTTTTTTTTTTTAAATTCATAGAGAGAACCGTCATAGAGAACAGTAAACTGCTGTTGCAGTTGCCATGGAGACCCAATTATAAACATTGCCCCTAACTGGGGACTCACACCGAGCGGCGACCTGTTTCTAAGAAAAAAGTTCAAAATGTCGGCAATGAACAAAAAGGCGATACAAGCGCTGGCTGAAGCTATCTCCAAAAAAGTGGACCGTTGTGAGTAAGAGTGAGAGCCTGCGTTATTTCGGTGTCGCAGCAGGGGACACGTTTCCGTTACTAACCAGAAAACATTGCAGCGACTCAAACGCCTCGAGAAATTCTAATTATTACTATAACTTTTTTTAGTTAATAAAGCCGAGGCTGAGTGCCTCATCCGGCAGTACCGGGTGCTTCTCGGGGAGCAGACCACCCCTGGTAGAGTGGCACACGGCCTGGAGAGAGGGATGTTCAGAGGCGTAATGCACAACGTCTTCGGGCTGACCGATGACATGATCATGGACGGAAGTATGTGTGGTCATTAACCCATCTGTCACTGGATTGTTTACGCTCAACTTTAGTCAGTGTGAATGACACATTTCATTAGATTCAAGACGCACATGCAGGATGATGGTGACTGTTATTAACCTATTTCCTTATGTGGCTGACAAAAAATTTAACTTTTAACTAAAGTCCCCATCAGTAAACATATAGAACTCTGAGCCAGATATAACAAAGTTCTACTACAAATACCACAGACAGAACCCCTGACTCCAAGCACTTCCGATCCAAATAGGAAACACTAGAAAGTGCCACCACATTTATAAAAAATCATCTGTTTTTGATTGTGATCCTGTGGTCAGGAAGATCTTTTATCAGCCAGATACTGTTGGAGTTTTATGAAGTATTCAGTAGTCAGATTTATTTGCACAATTATGCCAGGAAATTGAATAACATTCTGCAGCATACATTAGTAACGCACGATGACAGGACAAAGGAGATGGGATGCTGGATTAGTCTGCACCTGATGCTTCTCTGTACTCCAGTCTTTAGGACGTTTGACAAAGACAGCGATGGCTTCATAACAGAGGAAGAATGGATTGATGGTCTCTCCATTTTTATACGGGGGACCTTAGATGAAAAAATTAAGTGTACGTTTTCAGCATTGCTTTCCATTCGTACCCTCTTGCTTATCCAGCTGATAACACTTTCGTTCTTTTTTTTTTTTTGCATGGCTCAGTCTGCTTTCATGTGTATGACTTGAATGGTGACAAATACATCTCCAGAGAAGAGATGTTTCACATGCTGAAGAACAGCATCATCAGGCAGCCCACAGAGGAGGACCCTGACGAAGGAATTAAAGACCTGGTGGATATAACGTTTAAGAAGATGGTAAGAGGTTTTGCTGCCAAAATATTAAGACCCACTTTCAGATTTGTAGATAAAATAAATCCTTTGTTAACTCCTGCTCCTTTCCTTTAGGACCATGATCTTGATGGAAGGCTGTCTCTAGAAGACTTTCAATATGCAGTGAGAGAGGAAAATTTACTTCTTGAGGCCTTTGGAACCTGCTTCCCAGACCCCATGGTGTGGACAAATAAAGAGGGAGATAGCTCATTTTTACATGTCTGAAATGCTTAAACTCTAAACCTTTGTTTTCTTACTTTTCAGACCATTGATAGATTTGAGCAACATGTATTCCAGGAGCAAGTGGAATGATAAGGAAACCACATCCATGTGCTTTCTTAGCCTCCGTCTTTAATAAAAAAAAATCTTTATCAGTTTGAATTTTGATGTAGTCCGTTTTCCGAAGGAGTGGGAGAAATCTGTCTTGATCAGATCCGACGCCGTGGTTTTATCTTTTTCTCTACTGGCTTTAGGTCTGGAACTGATCCAACCTGAGAAAGATAACATAACTCAGTGTTACAGACATTCACAAGTCATAGGATTTGTTTCTGATTGTTTATCTACCTGTTTCATTGTGTTCCTGATCAGGCTGGCAGTCGTGTTCAAGGATTCATCTTCCATATCCAGTTTAGGTGGTTCTGGTAGTTTTGGGCCGATAAGGGGCTCGTTTTCTCTGGGTACAGCTAACGATTGCTCTGCTTCTTCTTCCATTTTGCGCTTCCTGTTCTCGATCAGTGTGGTCCTTGGGACAAATCTGACTGTGGAAGTCAGTTTTGTGGTGACTCTACATTCTGAGCCTTTATCGGTGGAGGTTCGGTTGAAGCCCAAGCTCTCCACCTGCTGCTGTTTTACATCAGTTATGGCATTATGCAAAGTCCCCATTTTGTCCTCTGTTGCTGTAAATCTGTGGTAATTTTGAGGTCCGTGGATATAATGTTCTTGTGGAGGGAGTGGCAGTAAAGGAAAGCCTGAATAATGGCTGACATCAGGAGTCTCAATTGTATTGATTTCAGAGGTTTGATCATCTCTGGGGACCGCTGAGTCTGATGTGGTGCTTTTATCTGATGAAGAGGGCCCCATATGAAATGCTTCGTTCTTGCCTTTTTCTCTCGCTATTCAAGAAAGACAGAAAACAGTCAATAAATAAATTATATAAACAAAATGATAGAGAATTTTTAAAAAACTATATCTACAGAAAAAATAGAAGTGAACTGAGCCTTGCTGAATGCCTGCAAATGTCTTTAACTGATTGTCCATCTACCCCAACTCAAAAATACCCAAGCAAAAAATAAAAAAACATGCACCATTTCAATGTTACCTCTAATCCGAGCTGCTCTCATTATATAACTTCTCCGGTCCTGCAGCTTTAGCCTGGTGTCTTCCACAGTCTCATACTCAGGGACGTAACAAACATGCAGTACACCACCGTAAAAACTCTTCTCATCCATGTTGCGTTTTGCTGCTCTGAAAAAAGGAAAGTTTAACCAGCACCATTTAGCAGATGTTTTCAGGGTGATGTTTAATGAACCATAGTAAATATTGCCAAACACACTGTACCTGGCACTTGTTAGTTTCTGAAACTTGACAAGGTAGACCTCTGTGAACTCCTCAGCAGGGTACTCATCCAGGGGCCTGTACTCCTCCACGGTGCCATACAGCGCACAAAGCTGGATCAGCTCTGTCATGACGCCTATAGCAGGGACCCCTTGGACCATCAGGTAACGGGACTCTAAATTTATGGTGTACACCTGACATATGAATGAAATGTTAAAATAACGACAACAAAGTAATAAAACAAACAGATGCATCACTGCACTGTATTAAGTTAAAAGGCCAATAACGGTGAAGAAACACAAAGAAAATTGGTTTTATAGCTCAAAGCAGGTTTTTCTTATTGCACAATGCAGGAACATTCAGAGAAAAGGTTATTGATAGAAAATTAAATGTATGCCCCCGCCTGACGGAAATATTTCCATACCCGCCTTTAGTGATACTTTTGTAACTTCAATGCTACACTAAACCTAATTGTGTTGAGCTAAATTCAACTCACAAGACAAAAATATCAAGCTAATTCTACTAGAATTACAGCATCTTTATCATTGGAATGGTTCGTGTAGTAAATACTGCTTGGGACGTCGCAGTATCTGTATTCTCATTTAGCACAAAACGTGTTCTCACCTTAACAGCTTTATCTTTTCTTCCTTCGCGATATTTAGGTCTAGAAATGCAAACTTTCCGCTGTTCATGATGTTTGTATACGTCTGAGGCGCCCCAACAGCTCGAGACTTTTCTGTTGTTGACAGGTGCCGCCATGTTTCAGGAAATGCGCTTCCGGTTTGTGTATTTCAGAATAAGTGCTTGCCTGCACATCGAACGTACATATAGAGTTTTTCTTCACCGGCGTTGTCTTATTTCTTGAAAGAGAAATTACATTGTCATATCAACATGGACAAACCTGGACAACATTTGACAATTGAAAAATTTAATTTCTCACTTTACAAGTTTTTTACCCACTTGTTTTGCTCATTTTTTTGCAACATAAAGTACATTCTCAAAACAACGTGGACAAACCACCCAACCATTAGGCAGTTGTTCAGAACAAAATTGCATTTCTCATTAATTTAATAAAATTGCGTATTTTCAATACGTCTTTTCCGTACGTTGTTATGCGGTCTTACGTTCGGAAAAGTGTCTTTTCTGACGTGTTCATCTGAAGTTGTAACACGAGGCTGAAGTTAGCTTCCGATTTGCAGCTTCCGCAATGCAATGCACTGAGGTTTTGATGCCAAAATTAGGTGCATTTGCATTTTCACAAATAGAATAAAGGTTTCACAAACCAGAGACAAAGTTTTTATGAATCTATGTACTATGTAGAACATGTGAGTCCAGGTTTGAAGAGTTTAAGTGCTGTAGTTTTACAACAGGACCAGGTCTAATGTGGTCCAGAAGCCAAAAATGTGAATACATGAGGCTAATTTGCATTTTCACAAATAGAATAAAGGTTTCACAAATCAGAGACCAAGTTTTTATGAATCTATGGACTATGTAGAACATTTGAGTCCAGGTTTGAAGAGTCTAAGTGCTGTAG